>PJEM01009734.1:0-68882 GCA_004023845.1 Helogale parvula
GGTAATAGAAACTTCTTAGAATTTGTGAAGAACAGATACACACATATATACACCAAAAACTGGAGGAAATATTGAATTGCCTAATTGTTTATTCACTTTTTCATTCATTCAACAAATGTTTACTTAGTGAACTTAGTACATCTTGTACTAGTCAGTGTTAAGGGCCTCAAAGCAGACAAAATCCCTACTTTGGCTAAACTTAACCTCTTAATGAGGAAGGTGAAGGGTAAACAAAGCAATAAATAAAATACAGTACGTCAGATACAGTGAGTGCTGGGGGGGATGGGAGGCAGGAAAGAGACAAGCAGTATTGGGGGTTGGAATTTCAATGGAGCGGGTCAGGAAAGGAAACATTGGCGTCAGATGTGAAGGAAGTGAGGGAACCAGCCATGTGACTAGGGCAGGGGTTAGTAAACCACAGTCTATGGACCAAATCCTGCCCACCACCTGTTTTTATAAATAAGGTTTATTGGAACAAAGATGGAAGCCCATTAGTTTATATATGGTCTGTGACTGTTTACATGCTAAAATGGTGGAGTTGGGTAGTTAAAACAGAGATTCTGTGCCCTGCAAAGCCTGAAGTATTAACTATTTGGCCCTTTCCAGAAGTTGTCTACCTCTGACCTAGACTACGAGTTTTCTAGGCAGAGGATACTAAGAGCAAATACAAGTCTCGTGATAGAGGAGTGTGCCCCATGGGTTTGGGATGAGTAGAGCATCTCATGGCTAGAGCAGAGTGAGCAATGGGGTGAGTTGGAGGAGATGAGGTGAGAGAGTGGAAGGCCCATCCTGGGGGGGCTCATGGGTCATTGTAAGGCCTCTGAAGACCGTGGAAAGAGAGGGATGGTTCTGCGTAGCGGGGGAGTCCTGATCATACTTGTAGTTATCAGGATGACTCAGGCCATTGTGATACATGGACTGTCATAGGTTGGGGAAGCAACCTGGAGTTTAGCATGCAGGACGTTTGTGACCCCTCAGGGTCAACTGCTGTGGAAAGGAGGGGCAGGAAGCAGGAGTGAGCAGGAGGAGAGGTCCAGCTATGAGGCAGCCTAACAGCAGCCTTAGCCAACCATGTAAGAGCTTCAGGACTGTTCCTATTCAACCTGAGTTGGCCAGGCCTTTATACTTTGGCGTCCATCAGTCATTGAACATAAGTTGTGCAATGGCGGTGGCAATGACAGTGAAGGAGTGTGACCCAGCAGTCCCTGAAGGGCTGACAGCCAAGGACTGTTTGCTGACTATACTCTCAGAAGCTGGGGCAGTGGGACCTCCATTTAAATTAGGATCTCAGTGGCACATCGTAGTGTCCACTGCATAGAGACTATGGGGAGTAAGAGATAAAACAAGACTAATAAGACTCAGTCATCTGAGACATGAAGATGGCTTGAGCCAAGAGAACAGCAGACAAATTCTGAATATTTTCTGAAGTCAGAGCCTTCATATATTCTTCATGCCTTAAGACCATGTCAGAGAAGCAGAGCAAAGGGGAGGAAGTAAAAGGGAAAATCTCCAAGGATGTTGTCCAAGTCATAAAATCTCTGAATTTAATACTGTCTATGGTTGGTCTTTGGTTCAGTTTAACCTGGGATCATTTTTCCCCCCAGGGTATGTAGTCAAAATGTGAAGCTCCAATGATCTCCATGGGATAGAACTTGTCACAGGAGACAGGACAAGCCAGTCCTTGTCACATGGCCAGGTCTGTCCCAGCAGTGACTATAATATTCATAGACTGGCCAACAAGAATATTGTATTGCTAAACTTGGCATGAAACAATACAGTTATTTATGCATCTTCATGGCCTAGAGTCTCTCCTTGGATTTGAGATTCTGCTAGAGCTCCACGGGTGAGCAAATCAACAAATTGTATTCCATAATGTATCTCCAATCTGACAGAGCACTGTGTATAATAGGAGTAAGCTCATAGATTTTAGCACATATATTGCAGCATGATGTGGTTTGACACGGTGTCTATGAACCATGTGGGGTGAAATGGAAGGTTTAAATGGATTCCAGTTTCATTATCCCACTATGATCAGAGGAAAGCTGAGACTGAAATGTCACCAACCAATAAAGCACTTTATCAAATTCCCTCCCTGTTCTGCCAAAGAAAGCTATCTGCTGGGTAGCCTGTTTAGCGAGTTGCGTTTTTAAGTCAGGTGGCCAGCCAGCCAATGGAGTCTAGCAGGCTTTGCTTACAGTGTGCATGGCTTGGCTACTTAAGAAATTGACAATATGAGAAAAACCAGATTGTACCTTCCCTAGCTGGGTGAGAGGCTACGCTGCTCATCTGGATGCGGCTGAGCTGGTCAGGCTAGTCCTGGAAAACTTGCACAAGCAAAATGAGAGCCAATGGGAGTTATTTATAAAAAACCTAAACTGCACAGGAAATTAATTCCCTTGAGTTTCCAAACCAGTCAGTGAGCCCACTGTGCCTCTGCTGTCTATGTCCCTTCCTTGTTTAGGGCTGGTGCAAACCCATTTGTTGACTTGTTTTTCCCTCTTTAGACTGAAAGATATATGGAGGAAACCCAGGGTAGAATGGGCACACAAGAAGGGGTGATTAACTTGATCCTGGGGGTTGAAGAAAGCTTCCTGAAAGAAGCAAATGTCTAAGTTTAGACTCAAAAGACAAAGGGGAGTTAACCAAAGATAGAGAGGAACGTCTTAAAGGTTGGAGCTTTGTCATTCCTATAAATCTGTATAAATGTTTGCTGAGGGTCTACACGTGTCAGAGTCTGTGAGTGGCTCCATGGATACCTCCAAGTCACCATTCTTCCTCCTTGGAGCGAATGGCCTCGATAAACAGAGCACTGCGGTACACAGTGCCACGTGTAAAGGTCCGTATCTTGAGTATACAGTGCCGTGTGTAAAAGACCATGTCTGCTCTGCATCATATTCCGGTGCCTGGTAGTGGTAGGAACCCATATTTGTTGAATTAAAGTTCGTTGTGTCATAATATTTTTCTCTCTCTCCAGTCATTGCCTCCTGTTCAAGTTGTCTTTACTTAATCCCTTACTAATATTATCATTTCTCATATTTCTCACCAAGAAAAGTTTTAGAAAAATTAGGCTGCACCATCACTACCTCTATCTCTTTAAGACACAGTCATCCTTTTGCCCCTTTAAGCAATTTGATGTGATATCTACCCACGTCGCTTTAGGAGAAGGGCTCTCTTGATGGTCATCTAAGACCTCCATGATGCCTGGTTCAGTGGCCACTTTCAGGCTCTTCATCCTCAACCCTTTTATTGTGTTGTAGTCAGTTGGCTCCTGTTCCCTTGCTTCTCAGGTATAGTGCAAGATTGATTCTTCTTCCTCTTCTCTTAATATTCCTTCTCTACCTCCCTTGGCTCCTTTCATTCTTCCCAACAGTCTGGTGATTTTTTAAAAGAAATTCTCTAACTTTCTATCCCTTATCTGTTAGCATCGGTTTAAAGTATCCTGTCATAGTTTCATTTAGGAGATAATGTCTAAATCTCTATTCATCCCTGAATCATTTTTCTTGGGTGCTGAGCATCCAAAGGCATACAAACTCACCATGTCAAGAATGAAATTCATTCTGATTTACTAATTTTGTTTAAAGTTATTGCCATGCACTGAGTCATCCAGGCTGGACCAAGTGTCAATATGGAGCTTTCTCTCACTCTTTCCTCTTTGCTACCATCCATCTTGACCCAGTGGCCATATCTTGTCAACTCAATGATTTATTTATTTCTCTTGCTTGCCTTCCCATGCCATTTCCATTTTACTCCTCCCACCCCCACTCCATTGTGTGGTACCACAGGGTCTGTGTTACCTCCCACTGGACAAAAGAAATACAACCACAGAAATATGTTTTCTTCTCGTGGAAGGGGGCTGGTGATATGTCTATTTTAAAATGATCTTATTGGGTATCCCTTTGTGGCTTGGTTAGGCGTACAACCTCAGCTTAGGTCAGGACCTCACAGTTCATTGGTTCGAGCCCTGTGTCAGGCTGTGTCCTGGCAGCTCAGAGCCTGGAGCCTGCTTTGGATTCTGTGTCTCCCTCTCTCTCTGCTCCTCCTGTTCATGCTGTATCTCTCTCTGAAAAATAAACGTAAAACATGATTTTACTGTTAAACAGGATATAAACCGTGTCCAAGAGAATGTCCCATAAATCCTGTGTTTCCTTCTTAAGCACTATTTTGCAAGATCGAGAGGGGCCACAGGTGGTAGGAATTTAAGAGCAGCTTCCCAAATTTCATCTATTTGATTCCTGAGCTCTGCCCCCAGATGCAGAGATTTAACCCTGCAGAACGTGCTCCGGTCACAGAGAGCACCTTCCCACCACTCTTCTCCTCCTCTTCCTCCTTGGCCTTCAGATTCTTTCCCTGCATTATTTTTCTTTTTAAAAAACAGGTTTATTGAGGTATAATCAATATACAAAACACTGCACATCTTTAATGTATAAACTTGGATATGCTGTGTCTATGGTTTCATTACATCAATGTTAACGAACCTCCAAAATTTCCTCGGGCTCCTCCCCCTTTCTTAAGAGTCCTTGACATGAGATCTACCCTTTTAAAATTTTTTAAGTGTATAACATATGAGAACACATTCATCTTGTGTAACCACTTACGGATCACGCATCAACTAGATTCCAGGTGAAGCTGTCCTTCAGGATGGCTCAGAGTGGTCATGGCTGGATTGGAGTCTCTTGCTTGAATCCAGTGGGTGTTTCATGGTGAAAGGGGTACATGGCTACAAGACAGTCTTTTCCACTGAGAAAATAAACCTGTGTCTTCAGTGTCTTATGCTAAAACAGAAGCTGACTTCTCACCTGACTTGAGTTACACCACACAGAACCCCTCTGTTTTTGTTGACACCAGACTCCATCAAAGTGAAGGTGTAGGCAACCACCTCAAACAAAACAATCGCCTTGTCAGAGTCCTCACCTCATAATCCATTCACATGTCAAAAGGGTGCTTTTTAACACATCATCCCTCGGGTCTAAAACTTTTAGTGGCTCCTAAGCTGTTTCCAAGTTCCTTAGCCAGGTGTTTATCCCTACCTCCACCCGTCTTTTCTTAGTGTAGATTTCCAGGTTACTTTTCTACTTTTCCCCCTGTTGGAGCTAACCAACTCTTCCTGCTGTCATAGGAATACATCTTTCACATCCCGACCCCCTGCCAACACCCACCATTTCCTTTTCCTAAATTGCTCTCCTCTTTTCCTATATTAAAAATTCCCCATTCTCTATATTTTGGGGAAATGCTATGCCTTCCTGTGAGAATCAGCTCTCCATGCCCTGAAATCTCACGTAGTTTGGCAGTGCCTTCCATTCCACATTTATCACCTCTTTCTTTGACTATTTATTTATTCATGAGCCTGTATTATCTTATTTGTCCTGCCATTTCCACAGCCCTGGAGGCCTGTGGCCATCTTACTAGCTTTTGTATTCCTTGCGCCTCACACATCATAGACCTTCCAAACCTTTTTGGTGGACCAACCAATTTGTTGCAGAACTGAATTAAGCATTCAAAGAACCAGTTAGAAAAATATGTTTATTATCCCACCTATGGAAACAAAGCTTCACCAGTCCCCATTTCTGGAAACTACGCACTACCATTTAGGGTATGATAATCACCGACATTCATTCTGCAATTGCCCTAACTCCATACACTTTTATTCTTTTCAATAAATGTGATTTAACTATTAACTGTTCCTAACTAGGTGTGATTTAACTATTACACTTCTGGTAATTTTATAAATCAGGAAGAAAAGTCCTTTTCAGACAATGTGCCTGATTCATGCATTTAGGCAAGCTGTCCATCCTACTTCAAGAAAAAGATATCATTTCTACCAAAATCATGCTAGATGTCCTGGCCCCAAACAGGTCTCACTTATGAAGAGAAGGAGTTCCCTACTTAGAACTCCTATTTTAATTCAAATTTAGAAGCATTTTAAATCAATGAATCTGCTTTCCTTCTGACTTTTAAAAAGATTTGTTGTTGCTGTTGTTTTTAAGTTTATTTTTTACTTTGAGAGAGAGGAGAGACAGAATCCTAAGCAGGCTCTTCAGTGGGGCTTGGTCTCACCAACCATGAGATGATGACCTGAGTTGAAATCAAGAGTCTGACACTTAGCCAACTGAGCCACCCAGGTGCCCCTGCCACAGACATTTTAAAATTCATCATGAAATATGCTTTGTTACCCTAAGTTAAAGAGTAAGAGAAAGTGAAGTAACATTTTACGAAGAAAATAAATCATTTAAGCTTACTTATACTCCCTGTTTAAGTAGTGAATAAGATTCCATTTATTTATTTAAAAAAAAATCTTAGAAGAGGAAGTGCCTGTAATTAAAGATAATTTAAATCTTGGTTCAATCATATTTCAAAAAACCTTTGCCTTTGTAAAAGAAAAGGGAAATGCAGTAACATTCAGACTTTTGTCAGCCTTTTCAAAATATTAAAAAGTTTTAAAAATGTTGGTTCTGAATTGTGAGTTAAATATATGACACCTGTAATATTTACCTAAATAGTGTGCATTCAGAATGGAATATTGTTTAATCTCTTTTAACTTTCAAAGAACCTTTCTTTTCTCTGAAAGAATACTTGAACTCCTGGTATTTGGTATATGTGAAAAATATGTCAACCACACAGATTCTGTATCTTCACATATTCTAAACTAATTATCCTTAATTTGCATGTAAAAGCAAATTACAACCTAGTAGCCCGTTTCCCTAGCAGGCCTTTCTCTGTCGCAATGAACAGAAGGAGGAGGCCTGTTGCTTGGTTTAAAAGCCTCCACGCCACAGGACAAATTGCTGTTTATCTTTACCATTATCAGAAAGAGACCACTAAGATGCAAATATTCTTATTTATTGCAGGGAACTGAGCTCATGTCTGTCCGTTTAGTATTTTATTATATGCATGTCAGCCCAGCATGATCAATAGTCAATTGATCTCTTATGTTCAGCTTTAATTCTGGATGGAAAATCATCAGCAGCTTCTAGCTGATGAGATGATGTCCTGCATTTGGAAGGACTGGGCTGCATTTAATTATTACAGACTTCCAATTGTATTATCCCATTTTCCAGATAATGCACAGGGTATTGTTTAATCCAAGTTCTTTAGATGTGTCTTTAACATAATGGACTGTATCTAGAAATTAAAAGAGTAGAAGCTATTGGCATCACAAGGCTAGATAACAAGCCAGGCTAAACCTCAGTGCCTTACAGACATTAGGCCAGCTGACAGGTTGGCTGATCTAGGCTGGTTCAGCTGAACTTGGCTCCAAACTGTGGGTTTTATTCAGGTTCGTTCTGGTGTGTCTATTCTTCTGGAAAAGTGTGATCCCTGGGGCACATCTTTTCCTGGTAGAGACAGAAAGTTCTCAGACGGGCACGGAGAAACACAGGACACCCCTTAAAGTATAGACAGAAAACTGGCACATGACCATTACTACCCACTGGCCAAAGCCCATCATTTGGGAAAAAATAATGCTTTCTGTCATATCTGTTGTGTTTTAGGATATTTTTTTTAAAAGAATGAGTATTCAAAAGGGCATTCTTCCACATGCCTATATATTTTAAAGTAAATATATCAATCACTCTATTCTGAATAGTTAAAGCTAAAAGTATTTTGCATTATCCTTGACCTGATTCTCTCATTCCCAAAATGAGTTCAGATCTTCCTTTCTGTCTACTTTCTAAAACCCAAGACATATCACGTCCAGTCTCTGTTTAAAATCACATCAATGAATCCCTGTTTCCCCCTGATACAGTTCAAACCCTTAGCTGGCTTCATAATATCCTTCCTAATTTGTTGATTTTCTCCTTCATGTGTCTCTGCCGGGACTCTCCCTTTCCTCTTCCACCTGCCTGGTGAACTCCTACTCATTTATCAGAGCCCGGCTGGAAGTACAACTCCCGTATGTCCTTTACTGCATATTCTCCCCCAGAGAGGCTCCTCCTTCCTTGTTTGTGGTTTCCCTGCTTCCATACAGCACTTACAGTAATAGATTGGCATTGGTCATACACGGGTCTATTTTTCTACTAGCCTGCAAAATCCTTGAAGATGGCGTCCATGTCTTATTAATTTCCTATCCTTGACTTATCTCTGCGGCTGTAACATGGTAGACTTCAAATAAGTGGTTGTACCGGACAGATGGAGATTTCTTAAATGACTTTTTAGAAAAGAATTAAAAATGGCCCAAGGCACAAGTAGATATGTTCAATCACTAATAATTAAACTACAAAAAAAAAAAAAGAAAAAAATGGAGGTGACATTTTTGCTTTTCGAATTGGCACTTATGTTTTTGAAAAGCTAACACATAGCGTGTAAGGATATGGATATCTGGAATTGCTTATGGGAGTCTTAATGACAACTTTGAGCAATTTTTGTCATTATGTTTCCAAATACCTGAATATATTCATATGTGTTGACCTGGAAATCTGATTTCAAATGACTCATCAAAAGGAAATAGAAATGTGAAAAAATTTTATATAGGGTCATTGATTGAGGCATCATTCATCATAGGAAAAAATGGAAACACTAAATTTCTAACAGTAGAGGATGGATTAAATAAAGGTGTAGATAGAACATTGGGTAAGAAAGCATTGCAACTATTAAGAGGGATGATTAATAATGGGGAAATTGTTTGCTACGTATTTTCCAGTAGATAAACTAGGTTATAAAACAGTGTTCAGAGCATACTGTATGAGGCCACTTTTGTAAAGTATAACAAGCTATCAATATTTGCATCTTATCTGAGCAAAAAAGTGAACTTGAAGGAAAATCAGAAAAATATTAATAGTGGTTACGTGCCAGTGTAGTGATCACAAAGTGATCTTAATTTACTTTTTTACACTTTTGTCTTAAGTTCTCAAATTTTCCATAACGTGTGTACATATTTAAGGTAAATGAAAAGATCTAAAATATTTTTTCTTAACATATGATACAGTAACTTGTATTGTTAAGTGGGCTCAGGAGGACCCTAAACTATTGATTATAAGTAGCACTTACCTTTATATGTGAGTTCTGGTAGTTTTGAGCCTTTACATTTGTTTATTTATAGAATGGCTTCCATTTTTCTTCTGTAATTAACTAAGAACTGAAATGAATTATCTATGCAAAATTCCTACTATAAATGTGAAATCCTGTTTCACTAATGTAATTATACCTGAGTGAAAGTACCAGCAACAAGAACTATAAAAGAAGATAAAGTGGGAATATGATGTATATTTTCCCTTTGCATAATTGTAACTTAGAAGAATGCATGCTTCCAGCAGAAAAGTAATTTAAATTATATCACAACAAATGCCATATTTTAAAATAGAAACTATCCATCATGCAGTGAATAAAACTGGTAGCAACCCTATAAGTCTCGAGAATATATTGAAAATTCCTCCATGGGTCCATTAAAAAATAAATTGATTGGTTTAATTCCAGAACATGCTGAAATAAAATATAAAGGACATAATATAATCTTAAATGCGTAAAATTACTAATTGCGCATTTAGAAAAAATATGTAAGATAATCAGTAACCATTACTGAAGTTTTTTTTTTTTTAATTGTAGAAATACTGAAAGGTGTGCAATGTAAACAGAATAGTGTAATAAGCTTCATGTATTCACCACCTATATCATTTTTTTTCTTTCTTTTTTGGCGTCATCTCTCTTTGGGGATGATTTTTAAAAAATCTAAAACTTAATACTGAGTTTTTACTTGTTGCTTTCATCTTAAGGGCAAAACTAGTCTTGAACAAGTGAACATTTAATGGTTGGAGACTAGTGCTGATATATATTTTGAAGGCATTATTTGGAGTATCTTGAAACAAACGCACTAGCAAGGACATTAAAGGTTTTTCGTCTAGGCAAAGAATGGACACATCTTTAATTCACTCGCACACTTTAAAACGCAAGCCCAAACACTCAGCCTTGTTTTGCTTGGTCAGCATAACATATGTGAATGTGGAGAAGATGTCAGGCATTGCTTCTCCACCCCTCATTAATGTTATGTTGGTCTTGCTTCCCAGATTTCTTCTCTGAATCTTTTACATAAAAGAATCATACCATATTTTTATTTGGAAAAAGAAATATATTTGTTGATCTTGTAAACATGACAGACTTAGAAAAATATTAAGCTATTTAAACTCAGTGAAATCGTGTTTGCTTGCTTGCTTGTTTAAGTTTGAAATGGTTACATTGCTTCATCCAGCACGTATTAGGAAACTACGAGGTCCTGTTCTAGACTTTGGAGAAAGCACGAACCTGTTAGATAAGGGATCTTGTATGTATGTACGTATGTATGTATGTATGTATGTGTTTGTTTATAATGTTTGTTTGTTTTGGGGAGAGATAAAGAGACAGAGTGCAAGCAGGGTTGGGGCAGGGAGAGAGAGGGAGACACAGAATCTGAAGCAGGCTCCAGGCTCTGAGCTGTCAGCACAGAGCCCAACGTGGAGCTGGAACTTGGAAATGGTGAGATCATGACCTGAGCCACAGTTGGACTCTGAACCATCCAGGCTTCCCAGGGATTCCCTTTTTAAAGCACAAAGTTTCCTCCAGTTATTTATTACTGGGGAGATGAGAAAAGCCTTCAGCTGAGGAAATCTTGAGTTTAGCTCACTTCCCTTTGTTGCTGAAGCCTCTTTTCCCTCCAGCTCAGCTAGCGGAGTTAGGATGGTGCCTCTTCCAACTTCTTTGAAGAATCTCCAGCTGCATCAGAACACTCCCAGAAAGCAAAGCAAAAGGATAATGGTTTGGGGAGGAATTAGAGGAAACTCTGGAAAATGGTGCCTGTCTGGGTTCTGGTGTTCTCCCCTTGTGGTCATTCTTTGCAGGTTGGATGAACCAAAGTGTGCATTTTCTGTGCAGCAAGCAGTCGCTTGAGTTGGGGATAGCTTCCTCTGGTTCCTAGTGAGGTTTTGGAACCCAGGAGGGATTTTGCAAACCCAGTTGGTCCAGTTGCTCTATCTGTGGCTCACACTCACCTCTCTTCATCCATAAGTCCCTGGACTGTTTCAGGATATCGCATCCTTTCTTCCCTCAACCTCCCTGTCCCCTACCCTTAAAGCTCTAACTTGACACAGTTGAAACAAAGATCCCCCTGCTCCTGATTCCTGGATAAACAGCAGTACCTGTGATCTTTTGGAGCACTTTCTATGTTCTAGGCCCTGTAGTGACTGCTCGTACACATTTTCCCATTTAAGCCCCACTACTGATTTCATGGACTAGATGTACCGACGAGGAAACTGAGGCACAGATAATTGTGACCATTTGCACAAGGTGCAGAGCTCACAAAATGGCAGCTTGGCAGTGACACCCAACTGTGTCAGTCTAGTCCCTGTGGCTGCCACACGGGCTGCCTCTCCCAGGACACATAAATAGCAGGATGGCTCGTGGGCAGGGTCCATCTCCTTATTTTCTTGTGCAGAGAGTGGTGAATTTTGAGAGGCTCTAATTGTTGCAGAAATGCAGTCTAATGGAAAAGCAACAAAGGATTAGAGCCCAGATTCAAACTTGGATTCTCTCTAGTCTACACATTAATCTACCACACTTTAAAAGCTCTGTGAAACAAAAGGATGTGGTTTGATCAGACTCGGGCACTCATGTGGGTGGGATGATGCCCTTCTGAAGAGAACAGCTTTGGCTCATGGGGATTTGGGAAAAGATTCAAGCCTCAGTAGCATTTCCTGCCTTAACGCATTATTAAATAAAGATATAATTTATAACTCAGGGCTGGTTTTGATTTTTTCTTGGAACATGATTTTTCTCCCTTAGTAAAGTACCATAAAATCAGTAATAAAGACATTACAGAAAGTCTAGAAAAGAAAATAGAAGCTAAGGCTGTCTATCCATAATCCTGCCCCCTTGATATCATTATATTTTTGTACATTTCTTTCTTTTTTAGAATTGTTTGCATGGTCATCATTTTTAATCTTCTTTTTTTAGAGATAAATATTTTCTCATGTTTTCATACCTCCTCAGAGATGCGAGTTTTCATGGTGATACATCATTGAATTAATAACTGTAATTTATGGGCCCATTTCCGTATTACTAAATATGTAGCTTTCTCTTTTATTCCTCTAGTCTGGGGCTGCAAGGATCAAATTGTGTCTTCAGTGATTCTACTACCAGAGATGACTTTCTGGAAATAAGATGACCAAGTCATTAAGTTGAAATATTTTTGTGGCTTAATGCCTACAAATTGTCAGTTGTTTTCCAAAACTTTTGGCATATTTGATAACATTATCAAAATAGCCATTTACAAGTTTAATTAAAGTAACATTAGCCACTACTGCTTTTAAACATAATTGCTAATCAAATAGACAAAATATATATATATTTGCAAAGACTTTCCTAATCCTCAAACAGAGAGGATGGTATTTTGATGTCTCCTAAGTCTAGATAAGCCTGGAGTTACTTGCATCATGGAAAGCATAGAGTGTCTGTTATTGGTGGGAAAACAGACTAATGAATTTAAGATTCTTTTCAGGCCAGCCTGAAAATATGAACCAAGCAGTGAATCAAAGGTATTTTTTTCCATTTCAAAGAACAGCGTTATTGCTTTAGAAGAAATATGGGTTTGTTTGGGTTTTTTTGCTTTTATCATTGTTAATTTCATTTATGAGCTGTCCCATCAAAAATACTTTGTTTAAAATGCCAAGAAACATACTAAAGGAAATTATTTCATTTAAAATCTTTTTAAGTAAATTGTGTGTGTGTGTGTGTGTGTGTGTGTAAAATCTCATTTTCTTAAGACCCTCCCAAAAAATTCCAGACGTGCTTTTGTAAAATTTTTACTTTGAAGACTTGTTCAACTTGCATAGAAGTTGCAAGAATGGTACAGTGATCAGAGGGACTCTTAATTGTTTTGTGTTTTTGTTTTGTGTGATCTAAACTTTGGTGACTGCTTATAACAAGTTAACTCCCTGCAATATTAAAATAATTATTAGGGACCACTTACAGGATTACAGTAGCCCTATCACCTGCATTTTTGTGTGCCTGATAGTGGGAATTGATATGTAAATAGTAGATACTCACAATATGTTGTTACATTAACTTTGTTCTCTATGCCAGGCATTTTCGAATAGAATGGGATTGACCCAAAAAAGTAGAAAATATGTCCCTCCATGCAAAGAGTTTTTGTTCCAGTGGGGCTGTTTAATCAGAAGGAAATGTTGTTCCGTGGGTAACTGCCGTGCCCAAAGAGATGGGTTCTTTTACTATGGAGAGCAAGCTGGTCCTCAGACCAGCAAATCAGCGTCACCTGGAAGCTGGTTAGAAATGCAGACTTTCAGGGCTCCTGGGTGTCTCAGCTCATTAAGCATCTGACTCTTGATCTCCGCTCAGGTCTTAATCTCAGGGTCCTGAGTTCAGGCCTTGCATTGGGCTCCGCGCTGGGTGTGAAGCCTACTTAAAAAATAAATAAATAAATAAAAAGCAGACTCTCAGACCTTACCTGAAGCCTACAATTCAGGAGTCTGCCTTTAGCAAGATGCTCAGGTGACTTGTATGCAGTCTAATGTTTGAGGAAGGTTTGTTCAGATAGGTTTGATTTCTTCGAATATACCCTTTGGGTATAAAGGAATTTTTTCATGTATTGGGAGACTTCTTTCTTAGTGTAATGGTTCTCAAAGCATGGTTCCCAGACCGTCAACATCAGCATTACTTGGGGACTTGTTAGAAATGCAAATCGTTGGGCCCCCTCCCAAAGCATCTGAATTGGAAACTCTGGAGTGCCATCCTCCTGTCTAACAAGTTCTTCAGATAATGATGATGTTCAGAGTTTGAGAATCACTCTTGACGCTAGCTAGACCTGAATTACTTGTTTGAATTGGAAGCTCAGAGGCTTTGAGACCATTTACAAATTAGTGTCCACAAAGATGTTTTGCAAAAAATGTCTAGCTGATGCAAATGTTTTGAGTTATGTCAACTCTCGGGATTTAGGAATAGCACAATATTAGTATTCCAAAGACAAAATTGTAATGGTCTTTTCCATGTGATTTCCCCCCAACAAATGAAAAAGGACTACACTTAACAACAGCAAGCCATGTGTTTATGCCAGGCAATGCTTATTTTATTTTATTTTATTTTTTAGAAACTAAGGCATGGCTTTACAGAGTTGAGTATACCTGGAAAAGTTTGGGTTCATGTTGAAGAAATATGTTCCACGTGACTTTTCCTTTATTTTGCAAATGCAGAAAAACCCATCTTTATGGGCCCAGAATTTTTTGTGCTGTTCGGTGTTCCAGTCCCCTATCTGAGAGAGCAGTGGTTTGTAATTTATGATTCACTGGCTTGAAGCGTCATGGCTGGGGTTTCCGCTAAGAACCTTGATGCTTCTCCCTGGTGTGATGTACAACTACTGGGAAACGGGACTGGATCCATAAACCCTGCAGGAAATTAGTCTCATTACTGCAACCAAATTCATGCTCCCATCCAGAAGAGGGCTTCAGCCGCAATTGCACATGGCAGTTAATTTGCTAGGCAGAGTGGTTTTGCTTGGTATTGGCTTTTAATTCTGACTTCCAGGACAGGATGATTGCCTGTGTCCTTAATTGTGTGTGCAATCTGATAGTTAAAATGGGCTTTGAGTAATCTCTTGGCAGTGCCGTCAGCAAAGAGGACATTCTTCTCTGAGTTGAACTTTGAATCCATGTGACAGATCTCTGTTTTTCCTTCTCCTTATCAGACTGTGACCTCAGTATGAGTCAGCAAGGAGATTCGTATGCATCAACTCTAAACTCTGTTAATAATTGTACATGTATGGCAGTGAGGCATGTGAGCCCCTATGCTCTTGCCACAGGTCAAAATCTACCTGGAGAATTAGGGCATATCTACAAGTCTAAGCATAAGAGATTACCCTCTGTACAGGGCCAAGATGTCAAAGATGTGAGCTGGAGCTCAGCTACTTTTTTGTTTGCCCAGGACCTTCTCCTTCCTGCTATTGACTCTTTCAAACAATTCTACTAGAACTTTCAAATATGTGCCTCTGTCATCCCAACACATACCCACACAATGTTGACCAATCAGATCTCTAAGTATCTGGGCTAGGTGATTTGTCTAGAGACACATTTATGACACACACAGGGCAGCTAAGAGTTTGGGGGAGATGTAGTTTGGATGTTGCCAAGTTGGCCTTTTTCACTTCACAGAAATAATTAGTTCCAAAGCCTAGGTGAGCCCAGGATCCAACTTTCCTCCACATGGATACAATCTTAGATTGTATGGATGCAATAAGTTGGATACAATGAGTTGGATAAGGAGCCCCACAGAGACAAGAAATGGAGAGAGATGAAAAAGAGAGAGAAGGAGTATTAAGATACTTGGATTCAACTGTACCTAAAGTTGATCCCTAGGACTTCCTGGTTACATGTACCAGTACTTTCTCTATTTGCTTAAACAAGTGTAAGTTTATGTTACGTTCAGAGAGGCTTAACACAGGAAGCCCGGAAATCCCCTGTATGAGGAATTGTTGAGAGACCCAATTAACCTGAGAGAAATGAGGCTTGATGGTGGCAGGAGTGGGTGGAGCAGGAAAACTCACTTCAGATGTGTCCAGGTTTAGACTGTGGAAGAAGGGTTCCACTTGTTCTTACTCCTTCTGGGAAGCAAGACCAAGCATGATCATGGCCAAGCAAGAGGAGAAGCAAGGGAAGGACAGACATTCACGTCTCAGCTTCATGAAACCCAGGTGCCCACCCGAATTCTGCCCCTGTCCAACTTTGCTCAAGTCAGTTAACTTTTCAGAGGCTAAATTTCTTCTTTTATGAAATGGTCATGATATTCTCTGCCCACCTTATTGCTCTGTGTTAAGTAAAAGTGGTATAATAAATATTTATTGAGTACCTAGTATGTGTCAAGCACTGTAATAGGGATTAAGGACCCAGAGAGGAACAGGGAAGACAAAATCTATGCCCTCTTGGGGCTTCAAGTCTATAGGTGTTGGCAGTGAGATGGATTAATGAATGCCACAGTCATGCCAGTGAATGTAGTGCTGTCACCATGATGAGGGTAAAGGAGAAGTGTAGAGGCTATGACAGCCTGTTGGGGGTGGGGGACAGCTGCCCAGTCGGGGGCCGTAGAGAAACAAGTCACACCTGTGCTGAGACCTGAAGGGTCAGGAGGAGTTTGAGGGCCAGGGAAATGTTCTGGAAAAGGGAATAGCGTGTGCCAAGTTGCTGTGACGTGAAGGAATACAAGGAAGCCAGAGTGGTTGGGTTGGAGTTCCTAGGGAGAGCCTGGTATAGAAGGAGTTGGAGAGGTAGGTGGAGAAGAGAACATGCAAGTCTTTGGAGGCCAAGTCAGGGGCTTTGTGTCCAGTTAAAGAGAAATGGAAAGCCAAAGGAAGGATTAAGTAGAGGCGGTCATGTTTGTATTATTCTGGTGACTGGCAGAGAACAGCTTGAAGGGGGCGGGGAGGAGAAGGAGGAATATGCATTATTCAAGAAATATTTATAGGATTACACTGAAAAGCATAGATATTCCACAGATGCATCAACAGCACCATGGTGATGATGATGATGGCTGCTCTTCACCTGAGAACTTTATGTTGATAACTCATTTATTCCTCAAAACAAAGCTCTGTGGTATGTGCTGTGTTATAGGTAAGGAAACTCAGTGTAAGTCTGTAAACTACTTAAAGTCATATACAAAGTAGAAAAACGGAGACTACAGACCAGGGTTATGGGATTGTTGTAAATAAGTGCCTCTATTCTTGAACCTCCTTAAACTTAATATATTTTAATTATTTGCATAGTCCACTTGACCGGATCATTTTTTCTTCCCTCCTTCCCTCTCTCCCTCTCTCCCTTCTCTCCTTCTCTCTCTTCCTCCCTCCCTTCTTTCTTTCCTTCATTTTCACCATCACCTAACATACATCCTGACCCATCCAAGGTGCTCAATGGGATATTTTCTAGTGACTGACTAAAGAATGAGTATGTGCTGAAGTAAGGGCTCCCTGTTCCCAGAAATACGGAACTGCCGGCCAGCAAGCTTCTCTTAGCCATTTTGAGCAGAGCGCCCTGGTTTGGCTCAAAGATCAGATTAAGAAAGCTCAACCACCTTGGCTACTAACAGGCCGTGGGGAGGGGGAGGGAGGTGCTCCACCAACAGGAGACTCTCTCTCCAAACACCTGTGTGTGATTCCTGGCAGGCAGCGGTTAGGCTGAGTGAGTTACCTCTAACGGCAGTGATGCTCTAGGGGGCAGTGGTGAACAGAAACCAGGAAGCAGATGGTTATAGAGCAGGGGTGTGTGTCTGTGGCCAGAAATAAGAATATCTTTATTGCTGAATAAGGAAACAAGCCAGGTGCTGATCTAAATGAGCAGAAGTTTCCTGAATAGTCAGGAAGGATGTCTGGTCTTTAATTTGTTTTTGAAAAGCCAACCTCAGAGAGTTGGACCTGAGTGTTTGTCTCATCCAGCCTCCATCTTGGTCATGTGGCTTACTGCCCACTCTCTCTTTTTTGGGTTATTCCCCTTGTGAAGCCATGTAAGAGATTCTCCTCGCCTTGCTCACCGCTTCATGTGTGAGTGTTAACAGACTGCTGATCTGACCTAGAACTGAAGAAGGCTCCAAGAACTCACTGGCAAGCTGAGTTCAGTTATGGTTACAGTTGCCTTAAGAATGCCCACAGATGGAAAAGGAAGGCCTTAAACAGTGGTACTTCTGGGGCTTTACAATAAAAGGAGCAAAATGTCTGAAAGAAGGCTTCCAGCAGATCAGGCTTGGACAGAACAGTAAGAAGAAATTCTCTGAGTCCACTTGAAGCTCGTTAGCATCGCAGGAGACTGGCTTAAGCTGCTTCCTTTTCCCCAAAGCACAGAGACTTTGATTTCCACTTTTCTGTTTTGGGCGAGTGCATTAAAATCTTTTTGCAAATATTTATTGAGTACTTTTAATCCTAAAATTGGTCACTTAAAATACGTGTCTTCAAATATTCCTCATTTAGATGCATAAGCCTCAAACCATAATAGTGATGGAATGAGAGATAGCCATTGGTGATTTGCCAAAGGCAGTGGGGCTGGTACTCAGCCATCTCAGCGGGACTCTTCCCCTCTTCTTGGCATCTCTCCTGTTCGCTGCTTAATCACATGTGACTTTCAACATGTGCTGTTACACACAAAGCCAGAGGTTACCACCTGGTGTCACCATGACAGGTAAAAAGTGCACTGTGAGGAATGGCTTCATGGGTACATGGTAATCGCATAGGTCCTCATGCTCAGAAGGGGGCCCCATGTTTGGGGTTAACTGCTTTGTGGTCACCATCTCAAAATTCTTAATAGATTTTTTTCTTTGTCTTTTTGTTTTGTAAATGAAGTCCAGTAGGACAGCGGAGCATGACCCAGGGCTTGGAGCCTTGTTTTACCAGCTGCCCCACCTCCCACTGCCTCCTCATCACCCGGGGTTGAATGCTTGGCTACCTGCTCCCTGAGGTGTCTAAGTCCTGGCTTGTAGCGCAGGTACCACTTCAGCACCTCCCTCCCACCACTGAGCTCTGGGGCAGGGAGGTTGACTGAGGTATATGCGCCCCAAGGCTGAGCTCTAGGCACCCCGGAAGTTAATACTCCCCCCATGAATATCTTGCACCTGAGGGGGCATGTCGGTTCACAGACCGACTGCGGGGTAAAAAGGAGAAAGTTTTGCTTGTGTTTTGAACGAGACCCCACACTTTCATTTTGTGCCTAGCCTTGCAAATTATATGGCTGTCTCTGGTTATAATCCTTTGTGTTTATCAGCACAAGAGTGTTTGAGTTGATGAGAAATGTGGATCCACCCATGAGTATGAGAAGTCATTCTCCAGTCTAAATGCACAGAAACTGGTTCCTGGGCAAGCCTGGCTCTCAGCTGGCATGCTTATTGGTTGTATCTGTCTTCCAGAAACATACAGGCTAAAGCACTATCAAATAATGACCACCATCTGAATATTCCTCTAAAAATTCTGCTGCCAAATTTGGCAAAAACAAGATGATGGCTGAAATGAACAGAATGTCCCCCAAAGCAGCAGCGTGGGAAACAAGTGTGTTATTTACAGTATAAACTAACAAGGCAGGCCCATGGCAATTGATACATGCCCCTTCTCTCCACCAAATCTCTTCTCATTATGTAAATAGGATGGCCTGAGGTGAGAGAACAATGAATAGAATAATAAGTAGGAATGTAATGGAGCTAATAGTGGATTTCTCAGGACTGTCAACTTCTGTTCAAAGATCTCAGCAATGAAGGATAGAAAGCAAAGTGTAGAAAAGAAGTCTTTCTCTGTCCCTGCTTCAGTGTGCTGCCTCTTTCCCCCACCTCTCACTTACCCCCCACACCCCTTGTGTCTAGAACAATTTCCTCTGCAATCTTTCACTTTCCAAATGACTTAGCCATAGCCTTGTATGGATACATGCACACTTCATGATTGGTTAATGCAAGACGAAACTGATGCGAGCCCTAACTCTCTCTAAAAGATGTGATGTGAAAATGTCATTTGATAATGTTCAATTCTCAGTCATTGGTTATTCATTTGAAAGTAGCAAATGTTGGGACTCAGTCAGTTAAGCGTCTGACTCATGATTTCAGCTCAGGTCATTATCTCACTGTTTGTGGGTTTGAGCCCGGAGTCAGGCTCTGCAATGACAGTGCAGAGTCTGCTTGGGATTCTCTCTCCCTCTCTCTCTGCTTCATCCCGCCCCCACCCCCCCCACCATTCCTGTGTGTGCTTTCTCAAAATAAATAAATAAACTTTAAAAAAAAAAGTAGGTGCTTGGGTGGCTCAGCCAGTAAGTGTCCAACTTCGGCTCAGATCATGATCTCACGGTTTGTGGGTTTGAGCCTCGCATTGGGCTCTGTGTTGACAGCTCAGAGCCTGAAGCCTGCTTCGTAGTCTGTGTCTCCCTACTCATGCTCTGTTTCTCTCAGTCTCAAGAATAAATAAACATTAAAAAACATTTTTTTAAAGTAGTAAATGTTTATTCAAGTTTAAGGAAAGCAGGATTCCTGGGAGGACACTGGTAGGAAGTTCAGCTAGGCTTCCAAAGGATCTGGGAGGCCGAATAGAGGGTCTGAGGGAGAACGGGCATCTCTCTCCAGAGATGTCTTAGTCCCAAATTGTAGCGTTTGCCCTTTTCCATGCTAAGTACTTCTCCCATGGCTGATTTCAAGTAACCAACATGGCATCACTGAAGGCAGAGTTGAGAAGAAATGCATAATTGCAGCCCATTAGATAGAATTTCTTCCATATAGATATAATAGACAGAAGTCACCTTAAGAGCATATATTACAGTAAAATATAGCAAAATAATTAAGAAATGACACATTTTGATGATTTGTTGTCTTTGCTTTTAAGGTAATTTATTCAACTATAGGGCATTTAATTTACTTTTGATAACATCTTTGTTTATAAAAACTGATTTACAAAATTCCTGATTATTTACCAGTGAACTCTTGGGAATAATATATTCTGGCTTCCATCCATCATTGTTTTCTCCTTATGGGGCCAGAGGAGCAGCCTTTGTAAGAAGAAGGCAAAAATCAGAAAAGGCTGTGGGTGCTGAAAGAGAAGACTGGCAGAAGAAACAAGTAACCGGAAGCTCCCGTTCAGCCTCCCCACAGATAGTTTATTTTGACATAATTCAAATTAATACCTCCGTATCAAAAAAAGTTCAGATCTGTTCTGGTCCTTATTTTTCTTTTATTTCTCTAAGCATCTCTTACCTGGCATTTGGTCCTGTCTTTGGACATCATCTAACCTCTCTCTGATGACAACACCTAAATTTAAGAATTTGGTACTATTCCTCTGCTGAGGTACAGACTTGTGTGTTGAATTACTTCCTGGATACCGCTGCATGGGCCTTTCACTATCAAGGCATCCAAAACAATCCTTCTCTCCCTCCAAAAACAGTCTTTGTAATCAAATGACCTTTCCTCTAATGGTTAGAATAGACATTGAGTCTCAGTTTTGTCACCTTGCGCAAGATTGATTCCCTCTGATCTCAGTTTTGCCATCTCATAAATGGTCTTGACTTTGATTACCGGTCTGTAAGCCACATTCCACTGCTTCTGTGGGTCCACCTCAGAAGCTGCCCACGCATCAGGAGAAGGGGCGCTCTGGTGGCGTCTCGGGCACCTCACCGTCCCTTCACCCAGGAACACTCCTCTTTCATGCTGTTCGTATGTTAAAGTTCCATGAACTATTTCTTTTATGAAACAGTTATTCAGGAAATGTGAATCATTGAATTAGGTGACCTCTTAGGTCCCCTCCAGGTCTCAGTGTTCCATGAGTCTTCAGTTTGCACTTGAGCTCTGGTGGCTTCAGGCTAATGGGGGTGGCAGCTCACGATTATAGGTTCGTCTGTTGTTGTCTGTAGTTCATGGCGTGGGGAGAGGGGTGCGGAGCTCCTCAGCACTAAACATAAGGTATGGTCATTATAATGCCTCCTATTGGATTCTCCGTTAGCATTCTGCAAAACCCTTTTATGTCCATCCCTGCCCCAGGGTTCTCAAACTGTGATGTTCCATGTTCCTTCTCGCTTATTGTTCTCAAATACAAATGGGCTCCTGTTGATAATCATGGCTGAATAATGAACAAATGATTTTTGAATGAATGATTGGATGAAGATCACCAGGGAAAATTACTCTTTTGCTTTAATCTCAGTTGCTGTATTAAAGAAGCCTGTTGTTGAATTGGCCTTTCTAACCAGCTTCTTCCTTTCTGGAAAAGAGGTATGTTTCTTGTGGAATTGTGTAGGGTCCCTGAGAATTGCCATGGAACATGGATTTTGCTTTCACCAATGCTAAGCATTATTAGGCAGAGACAAGACTTTTGCACAAAGGGAGGCAATGAGCTATTCTCTATTCAGGGTTGCTGGATCGATATTGTTATCATTTGCTTTATTTATTTATTTAGATTTTTTTTTTAATTTAGATTTCTAAACAGCTCTACCTTTTCTTGTGCAGGTGATACGACAAAATGCAAAACGGCTTCCACAGACCTTTGCTATCTAGACTCTCGATGATGATCTCTAAAAGCCAACTCATTTTATTTGCATCCTTTTATTAATAATACAAAAAACCCCTGCAAACCTCAACTACTGCTTGTCACAGTCAGTGGGCACTTCATGAGCCAAAAGTGCATAGGACGGTATTTTTGTTTCATTATCGGGTTTCTGTAACTGAAATTATGTTGTGAGAGCAATCATGTATTTTAAGGAGAAACTCAAACCAATGCAGTAGTTTCAAACTCCTCATTACTATAATCATGAAAAACAAATTTGTTTGAAGTGATGTGTGTGTGCACGCACGCACACGCAAGCACGCACACACGCATGGACAGACCTAGCAACATACATGCAAGCATTCCTTTTGTTTCAATTCCATTTGGTCCCATTGGGACTATAGAGACCATTAGCCATTGGCTGCAGCTCTCCTGCATCTTTCCCCTTTCTCTGATGCTTGAGGCTTCGCCACAAAGGCCTACCAGGGATGTGGCCTTTACATTCAGCCCCAAATGATGGCTCATGGGGACAGAGCATTTACAAGCCTTCTTTCTGACCCTCTAGTTAGATGGCAGTGATTGCATTGAGAGAAAACCGGGAAATAACAAAGAAAACCGCTTAAGCAAGTTATGTTTGGGAAGATTAGAGAAGGGAGGACACAGAAGGATTAATTTGAAGTCTCCCAGGAAGTAATCTTGTTCAAATAATAGTTTTTCTTGTAATCATATTTTCTCAGGTTGGTTATTTCTGATGAGGTCTCCAATTTTCTGAAATCTTTTAACACGTGACGCTGGCTTCTTTCTTTCAATTTCCTTATTCCTATTTTTTTGTTCTGCTGCACCACTCATTCGTTTATTCAGTCCGTTGTTCATACACTCATTCATCCATTCAACTGACATTTAGTGGTAATTATTATGAATAAAATCTGACTTCAAGCTGTGGGGACAAAAGCAAACCACCCCCAAGCCACAACTCATTTGGACTCCATCGTGGCAGGATTGACTGTTAGGTGGTGTGGGCGTTGTATGGCCTTACTGGGTGTTTAGGCATTGGTTCTGATTCAATGCCTTCTTAAATCTACTGTATGCCAAAACTGGGGTGGGTCATGGCTAGTGACACGAGTACAATGAAGAAAATGAGGAGAGTCATTACATTTGCTGCTGAAGCTCAGAGATGGGCTAGGGGGACTTGACAAGAGCAGTTTTGAGGGGAAAAGCCAGTCGACTTTAGTCAAGGCAGCACAGCAAGGGATGTTTTCAAATATAACTATGTCCGTGAACTTAGTTTAAAATGTTCAATATTCAGAGGCAGCTGGGGGGCTCAGTTGATTGAGCATCTGACTCTTGATTTTGGTTCGGGTCGTGAACCCAGGGTTGTAGGATTGTGTCCTGCATTGGGCTCCATGCTGAGTGTGGAGCTTGCTTAAGATTCATTCGTTCATTCATTCATTCATTCTCTCTCTCTCTCTCTACCTCTCTCTCTCTCTCTCTACCTCTCTCTCTCTCTCTACCTCTCTCTCTCTCTCTCTCTCCCTCTCTCCCTCTCTCCCTCCCTCCCTCTCCCCCTCCCCTCACCTTCCCCCACTTCTTCCCTGCTTGCATGTGTGCTCTCTCTCTAAAATAATGTTCAATTTTTAAGTTCTTTCAAGGAAAGGTTTTCGATGAGGCAGCTTGCAAAGGCTGCATACTTTGATTTGTTGCTAGGGTAGGTTGACAGGGGACTTACTGGTTAGGTGTAGAAATAGTGCTTCTACAGTTAGTTATGGTCCTGACTCCCTCCCCCCCCCACACACACAAAGTAGAGGAGAAGGCTGTATGCTTCCATGAAGGGCAAGTGAAAATTGATATCTTTCTGAGAGGGGGACAAGTAATGATTCATACATTTGGACCACCTAGTAATAAGAGCCGTAATTTGTTGATGTCTTACCATAGACGAGGGGCTAGGTTAGGTCCTTCCTATGTACTGTCTCCTTCAATCTGCCTGGCAACTGAGATGACTGGGCACTGTGGATACTTCAGCAATTCCTTGCCCCATTTGCTTAGCCCCTTTTAGACTCCATTTCCCCTTCTGCAAATGGGGAACCTAGGGATTGGGGGACATTAACTGTGACAGTGCTTATTATGTGTTTGGCACGGCGTCAAGCAGAGAGGATTAGACTGTTAGCTAGTGCCAGCATCCCTCTGCCCTCCCGAGGACCGCTCGGATATGAGCAGTATGGAGTGCGGCGGTGCCGGAAGGTCCTGCTCTGGTGAGCTCCTGGTAGAACAGAAAACTCTCTCATGTGCAGAATGACAGCCCAAACGACTCTCAGCGATATGCGACCATCTCCTTGCCGTTGTTAACGCGCTTCCCACACCCTCGGTCGAATTTGGTTTTCATAAGCTTTATGAAGGCAGGGAGTTTGGTCTTCTCGAACTACTATAGCCCCACCTCTAGCACTCTTTGACACACGTCTCCATTGAAGGACTGGCCTTTCATTTTTCCTTCTTTCCCTGACAAACTCCTACTCACCCATCAGGAGCCTTTGAATGTTAGCACTCCCTAGCCTGGTCAACTCTCTGGGACTCAGTCATGCTTGTCCTTGATTCCCACACAATTCTTAGTTCAGACCAAAATCAGAGTATTCTCGTGTTCTACTGTAGTGTTTCTACTTTCCTGTCTTTCTTCTACCTACCCAGACTCCCCTAAGACAGGGACCACTTTTTACCTTTCTTAGTACCCTTGTAGTTTTGCTCAAGGTTGGCTTGTAGAAGGCGCTTTACAGACCCTTGAATAAATAACCACAGCCACCTTCATTTGTATCTGAACAGTTTTTTCGATATTTGAAGTACTCACCCAAACCCCTAAACCCAAAGACCCTTGCCATTTGCTCAGAGGTTTTCAAAGAATGTTTACCTGAGGATAGGGCAGATTTCACATGCCTGGAAGGAAGCCTTGGAGCAAAAGCAAGGCTGTAGCTCTGAAAGAATTATGTCAACATTTAATTGCAAGAGATAGTTGCATTGCCCGGAGGGCTTCCAGAATAACTTAGCTTTTGGTTTAAAGCTCAATTTCTAGGTAACTGATCAGATGGAAGCAATCTGACTATTGTAGCTTGGAAATGCAAGCTTTGGTAATGCCATAGCATCTTTAAATGTTACTATCAAACCATCTTGGGACTGGGAATCTTTCTGGCAGGGATATGAATGCCTAGGCAGTGGCTTTGCCTTTTGGGCTGTTTGGAAATGATACACTTCTTTGTTGACAACCCTCCAGCCTGGCAAAGGCAAGAAAGACTGGACTCATAAGAAAGCAATGGTTTTGGTGAGTGCAGAGACTCCAGCACTGTGTGCCCAGACCCCAAGGGACATTTTCCTTGTACCAAATGAGAAAAGAACTAGATGAAACCAGGGAGTTGGTAAATACTCGCCTGGCATGTTAACCTGGCTCTTTGAACTAACAAAAGGGACATCCTCCGATTATATTGAAGTGGCAGGAATTCAAGAAATAGGGGCCATGAGAATCTCAGGGAATTTGGGAAGAGCTGGACATCCAGAGCTCCCAGAGATCGGAAGCTGGTTGAGGAAATGGAGGGAGAGTTATTTCCTAGCTAGAGCTGTATCTTGGCTCAGAGGACTGTTGATAACATTGTACTTGCTTTGCTTCTGAGTCTAAGTGCCTCCTTTCAGCTGAAAAACCTTTTCACCTTTGCCTGAAGTTTCTGGGGAGAGTCTGATTGGCAGAGATTTTACAGCATTGGACAGCCTATAGAAGGGCTGTTCTTAGGTTACATGGCCACTGTGAGCCAATCAGCAGTGTCCAGATGGGTATCATGTGGTACAGAACATGGCCACTGTGAGCCAATCAGCGGTGTCCAGAGGAGGGATCATGCGGTATAGAACGTAGCCATCTTTGTTTAAGGAACCACATAGGGCTCCTTCAGCAAGTAAGGGTGTAGACTTGTGCACTTCCTTTTAAATGGCCTATGAGCATGGCAGGCATTGAGATAGTTCTGTTCATCAGAGTATAGAGTCACGATCAATGCAGTAAGCATTAATTGGTCATTGAAATTTAGGCAGAGTAACCTGGGATGTGATAATAGCCTGAACTGGCACACTTCAGTTCTTCTGGGTTCTAATTACTTATGAGGGAATCTGTGGAATTCTTGCTAGTCTTCCCTTAAATGTGTGCAACAACCCTGTGTTTCTATTCAAGCTAACCCACTGGCCCACCTAGGTTCACCCACATGAGGTAGACAGTTTGCAGCACCTAAGATGTCTCTGTCTCTCTTCTCTAAGGGCTTTCTCAGCACTGGGAGTCTGCTAAGCAGCAAGCAGATGAGTCCTAGAACTGACAGGTTAACTCTGGGGTCACTCTCAACAGCTGGAGGACCACGATAAATGTCCCAGCTTCCCCAGCCTCCTAGGAGACAAGTCTGACTCATGTGCTACATGGTTTTGCAAAGGGTTCCCTTTGGGTTTGGGCCCTAGTCGTCCAAAGCATGAACCTGATCATTGTAGGAGCTTTATTTGTAATCTCCTTTGTCTGCCTCATTTTTCTACCTCCTCACTTGTGCTTCATGGGATAATTTCCCAATATATTACCTGCGCCAAAGTCCTTGTCTCCTTGTTTCCGGGTCTGCTTTTCAGGAAGCCAAACTATGACAATGAAATCTACCCATTTCAACGAAGGTCATGAGCTATCTATGTAGGGACTATATATTAAGGTCTTCATCTGAATAAAATCTGATCTACTACACTGAATGTTTTTATAATGCAAACGAGCTCTTAGGCAATTGATTATGGGAATATCAGCATAAAAATTATTTTGGTCTGCATGCAGTATTCCCCAGAGGGCTGATTGCTTGCACGAGCAAGGAGCTGCAGCTAAATGAAAGGATACTAACAAGCTGAGGGCACCGAGCCTCGGACGAATCCAGAATGGTTTATGTGGAGTCCGCACAAGTTTCTCCTTTTGATTTTTGTGCCAAATACTACTTCCCCTTAGAAGTATTTTTGGGGTGATTTCGTTCATCTTGCTGCATTGTCCCTCTGTGTCCGTAATTCAGCAGTCTCAGCCTTTCTTACAACACTTCCATCAAGCTGTACTCACTTTTTCAAAGGTGAAGTCCTGTATTTATTATACTTTTCTTTTAATTAAGAATTTATCATAAGATCTATCATGTCTTTTCAAACATGCCAGTTAAAAAAATCAGTTACAGTGATTATCATTTGCATTGATTATGCAGTTACAAATTTGCAAAGAGTGGTCTGCTCTAACCCTTCCTTTGAAAAAACCTTTTACTGCACAATTTTCCCAGGCTTGGGATTTTTCTGGAACAAAAATCTTGCCCGGGGTGCCTTTTTCAGAGCTGTTCCAAGCATAGGAGCATCTGTGATAGATCCAGGTGCACAGCTCATCATAGCTACTTACTAAGCAGGTGAAGGGAAGGGGGGCTGTAAAACCCAAGCCGTGACCCAGATTTGGAGATAGCGGATTGGCAGTTAGTGCTGTCCTCTGCCAGCCAGTTCTCAGAAGGGGGAGCGTTGAATTCTTGTCTTTTACTGGGAGGTGGGAGGGGACATTGGGTTTAGAAAGTGGTCACATCATGAGGTGCCTGGGTGGCTCAGGTCACAATCTCATAGCGACTGATTTTGAGCCCTGCATGGGGCTCGCTGCTGTCAGTGCAGAGCCTGCTTTGGATTCTCTTCCCTCCTCCCCTTTGCCCCTCCCCCCTCAAAAATAAACATTAAAAGAAAAAGTGGTCTCATCATGATCATTGGGTATACTGTCAATGAACCCAGTGCAGGATTCACTATTGTTGGGCACCTGAGGGGCTCAGTCAGTTAACTGACTTTTACTCAGGTCATGATCTTGCAGTTCGTTGGTTCAAGCCTCACATTGGGCTGTGTGCTGACAGCTCAGAGCCTGGAGCCTACTTCAGACTCTGTGTGTGTCTCTCTGCCCCTCCCCCACTCTGTGTGTGTGTGTGTGTGTGTGTGTGTGTGTGTGTGTGTGTGCGCGCGCACGCACTCTCAAGATAAACATTCAAAAAATTTTAAAAAAAGATTCACTATTGTTTAATGATATTATACAACATAGACTGGGGAGGAAAAATGTATTTTTATCATGGTGCCATAACCTCTTATTTTAAACGATTCATATTTGGGATTCTATTTATAGAAATGTGTCAGGTTTTACAGTATTTATTAAGTATCTCTACTGGATGGATCCATCCTAGCAGGGAACATACATTGCAACCTATAGGATAAACACTCATATTTTCATTTCTCAGATGAGAATACTGAGGGACAGTGTTTTGGGAGGCTAGCTATTGTCTGGTGTTCAGAATCAGCACCGTCTGAACTCAGCTTCCGTATTCCATCCACCGAGGGGACCCCCTTCCTGATAAATTACCTGGGATCATCTGCTTTCCGCACACGGCTCCCCACTATGAACATGCCAGGTAGGCTCATGAGAAGGTAACCGCAAACTTGGAGTTGGCAATTGTGGTTTAGACCTGATGAAAGCCACACAAACTTCCAAAAAATATTTTATTCTTCACTCGTTTCCTATCTCAGCAACTTCCACTTGTTTAAGTTAGCATTTCTCCACGCTGCATTGTCAGGAGAAGAATGTGACATATTTTCAAGGGGGGAAATGAGAACGGTTCAAAGCTGTGAAATTTGGAGTGCTGCCTCAAATCTCCCCCCCGGTTTATCTGAATATATATATATACTTACACACACACACACACAGACACACACATATATACACAATATACATATATTCACACACACATGTATACACACAATATACACACACACACAATAATTGTAGATTACAAAAAATGTGCCATCTGTTGACACTGAGTCCTCCTCACAGGTGAGGTGAGCCATCTTGCATTAAGGACACAAAAGCTAAAAGACGAAGAGAAATGGCACCACTTGACGGGATCTCTGACTTTTTTACAGAGCACGTTAAGGGAACTTGCGAAGTGAAATCTCAAGTCAGCATCAGGAAGGGAAGCAGCAGCCCATGGGGAAACCTGTGTGTCCCCCGCCATCCCCCAGCGACCTTCCCCTTGGCTTCACCCACATCGCTCTGCTTTCTCCCAGGATACAATTTGGGGATTGGATGCAGTGATTACTAAGCTGCTCTTTCTGCTCCAAAGATACTCACATTCTCAGGATTTCTGAGTTCTGTACCATTAGAATTGATTACCTCTAAATTGTTATCTACATTTCATAAAAAGGAAATTATTCAGGCTTGTACTTTTTGGCACAAAATTTACCCACGACTTTTCTAAAATATTATCTCTTAATGCACACAGTTCTCAGGCACGGAAGCTGGCTGGAACTACCGCAGAGTATTAATAGAATATATATGTGAGAGGATGTTATTTAATAAACCCCTAAGTCAATAATTCTAATGATTCAAACCAGCTTTAACTTCCCACTAATTAGAAGCCACACTCTGAGCTTCGCTGTTTCTATCCGCGGCTCCCTCTGTCCTGGGCTCTCCGTGATGGCCGGGCTCCTGGTCGGGTCACTGTTTCCAGGTCGGCTGATTAAAGTCCTCAGGCCAAACGGCGGGCAGGCTGGACTTGGGGGAGGGATTCTCTGGAAAGCCTTGGGGGCTTAAAGCAAAGACCTGCTCTGTTGGAGGAAGAGGAGGGGGCTCCATGCTCTCTGTATCTGTTTATAAATGTCTTTCTAACCAGCAGGCTCTCACTCTTGGGGATGCCCTGGGTGGTTTGGGGGGCACATTGTTGTGGAGTGATGAAAGCGCTGAATGACTATTTGAGGAAAAATAATTGTCTCCCATGCTCTCCGGTGCTACACAAACTGCTCTAAGACAGAAAGTACAAAGCAGGACCTCCCCGGCGCTACTGTGTGAAAAGTAGCCAGCACCTTAACTTTGTAGATTTTATTGAAACACATGAAGATGGGATTCCAGCTTCCCCAGACTCCTTGCTAGTCCTAGAGCACGCAAGGCTCCAGTCCACCACAGGACCTTTCCACACGCTGTTCTCACGGCTTTGAAGGCACCCCCTTCACATCCCCCTGGCTTGTTCCTCCTTTTAATTAGCGTTTGCTGAAATGCCCCCTATGTACAGAGGTCATCTCCGATAAGCTAGCATATCCCTTCTGTCTCCTGTCATTCTCAGACCCTTCCCATGCTCTACTTCTTCCCAGTGCCTAGCACATTCTGACACGGTAAATATGTAAAAGTTGTTTATTTCCCATGAGTGCTGGCTCTTTACCCATTTTGGTCCTTATTTCATCCCCAGGCCTAGGAGGACATAGTGAGCATCCAGTAACTATTTGCTGAGTGAATGAAAGATTGGAAAGGTACATACAGCTATCCAAGCTACTGCACCAACAATTTAAGTCAAAAGACAACTTCTGTCTGAAAAATGCACAGTGTTGGGGAACCTGGGTGGCTTAGTTGGTTAAGTGTCTGACTTTGGCTCAGGTCATGATCTCATGGTTCATGTGTTTACACCCCGCAGCGAGCTCCGTGCTGACAGTGCAGAGGCTGCCTCAGATCCTCTGTCTCCCTCTCCTTCTGCCCCTCCCCTGCTTGCATGCTCTCTCTTTCTCTCAAAAACAAAAGTAAACATTAAAAAAATGCACAGTGTCTGCACGTTTGGCATTTAATAAATACTTATTGAAAAAGTAAGTATTTCAGTGCATGGCCATCCATTTGATATATAAATGAGACCCTAAGTTTTAAAATGAAAGGGGTAGAGGGGTAAGACTATGGTATTGAAAACCAAATAGTTGACAGCCAATTTGAATTTCTAGATGCCCTGACTCTGAGGCCCATGGGAATGGAAAAGCTGCAGTTATGTGCTGCCTGTGTCTTCAACTGTAAACGAGGGATAACTATCCTAACAGTAATAATAATAATAATAATAATAATAATACAAATAGCACCTCTTTGGCAGTCTCTGTTGAGGATTAGGGGAGACCCTGCCTGATAGACAGTAAGAGGCATACCAGCTGGAGTCTGGGTATGAGTAAAATTTTTGTGTATTATGCATATTTTAAAACAAACACGTGTTTGGAATGAGGGCCTCCGCTGGCTTGGACCTGCTAGAAAAGGTTCTGGTTCTGTCTGTATGGGTTCTTTCCCTTCCCACCCTCCAGAGATAAGGCTGGAAGGAAAAGTGGGAGGGGAAGGCTCAAATCGAATCTGGAAATGGGACTACAAATCTGGGGGTCCAAGGGAAGCAGATGTGAGAGCAGAGAGGGCGTTTTGAGATCCACTTTGCCTCCTCTACTTGGTTAAAAACTATAAGGTATGATTTGTATCCATTTATTTGATGGATGCACCTGAGGTCATAGCATGGGGCTCAGGAAGATAGCAGGTGCTCAATAAATGTGTGTTGGATAACAAATGAGAGACATGTATCATTTTGGAGTTAATTTTGGTTACAGATTTGTGTCCCTTTATCCTGTGACGCTGAACTAAATTCATAATCACTTCATTAATCCTTAATTCATTTCTTCGTGGATTTACCTCACCTCCACATAATTTGTGGATGTATCCAGTCAAATTGCCATTTTTTCCTTCATTTTTTTCAAGAGACTTGTATTTGAGTCCTTTGATCTGCAGTGAATTTCTTCAGAATCTGTCAGCTAAATGCCTCGAGTTGAGGTCACAATTACTGACAGTCTACACCCCTCCAGAACCATAAGGGTTTCTCAGTAAAGATACTGCCATTTTGCATCTTGTGAAAACTCCCCTCGCCTTTAGCTCAATTCAGCAAGTTTCCATTGAGTGCCCTGCTCCGAAAGTATTAAATGGAAATTGGTTCTCTACTCCTTCAATTTTAACTATCAAAATCATAGACTGTATTGTTTCTGACTGAAAGCCCACCACATCGCTCTGCTGATTGCCCATTGCTCCTACCCAGTGCTGGTAGTGCCTGATACCAGCATCGATGGGGGATCTATATTGTGAGTGGTAGTTGTTACGAGAAAATCATGTGGCATAAAAAGAATAATTACCTTCATAAGCATGTAATTTTTTATACTATGAGATTCTCATTGGAAAGGCATTCTAAGGGAGGCATAATTGCTAATTCTGGTGTTAAACATACCTCGGAGGAGTATTTCACAGTCTGACACTCTCTGTGTCATTTCTTCCTGTGTACCAGAGGAGAGCATGGAAAGGAAATAGACTTGCACTGAGAGTCTACTCAGGCCCAGGCCTGTGACTTCCCAGGCATGGGTTTCTCCTTATAATGACTTGAGAATTACATGGAATTATCCTCATTATAAAAGAGGACAGATTCTCACAGGGATTAAATAACGTGTAATAAAATCACCTCCTTACAGTTATGGAAAATCAGGAAACAAGACCACGCTTCCTAGGGAATACACAGTGTCTCTGTATCCTATAGATACGGAGTTTTCTTGTTTGTTGTGTGTGTGTGTGTGTGTGTGTGTGTGTGTTTTATTTTTACCAAATTTAAGAAATGAGGTGTCTCCAAGAGCTGCCTGCCCCCAAATATTTTCCTCATCACCACACTTCAGTGTCTGAAAGACTACCATTAAAATTGGTCTTTTTTTTTTTTTTTTTGAGAGAGAGAGCATGAATGCTCATGCGAGGGGCAGAGAGAGAGGGACAAAGAGAATCCCAAACAGTCTCTGCACTGTCAGTGTGGAGCCCAATGCGGGGCTTGAACTCATGAACAATGAGATCATAATCTGGGCCAAAATCAAGAATTAAGATGTCTAAACAACCAGGTCACCGAGGCACCCCTAAAATCATTCTTGGCAGGAGGCTTCCTTTGACTTTTGATAAAATGTCTTATGCTATGTGGGATGTCTAGTATAAGCTCTTTTTTTTATGTTTATTTATTTTGAGAGAGAGCAGGCAGGGAGGGGCAGAGAGAGAGAATCCCAAGTAGGCTCTGTGCTATTATTAGTGCAGGGCCTGACGTGGGGCTCAAACCCACGAACTGTGAGAGCATGACCTGAGCCAAGATCAAGAGTTGGTCCCTTAACTGTCTGAGCCACCCAGGTGCCCCTAGTGTAAACTTCTTTTTAAGTCAAGGAAAATTTGTAGAAATTGGGTCAAGATCCACTAAGAATAATTTGCAAAACTATAAATCCAAAGCTGATATGTATAACACCAAGTTCAGTACATTTTGGAAGGAACGAAACTCTCTTCTCAACTCTGGAGGGAATTGGGATCCCATCTGAGATTAAGCATATACTGCTCGCCCCCGGATAACCAGACTGTTACAACAAAGATCAAAGGTGCTTCATGGATTCTGGGTTGTACAGTCTGGGGTCCAAATCCTGGGCCTTAAGTTGCCATCTCTGTCCCCAGTATATGCCTACATAAGCCTAGCCTTGAACGTCACCCCTACAACCTTCTGCCTGATTAGCTTTGGCCAAGCCATTCAATCTACTGAGGCTTATTTTCTTCATCAAAAAAGTGGGGATATTACTACCTCTCTTTTCAGGTTGTAGAATTAAATGGGATGGTTAGCCCAGTGCTGGACACAAAGAGAGGAGCTGATATGTGCCAACAATAGTAGTGGCCATCATTGTTATTGTCTTCGCTGCATAGCATTATCAGCACATTCCAATAAATCTGACTAAATCTCTGAAAAACTGCTTTCTTCTCAGCATTCCTCAATGCAAAATGCAAAGTATTTTTTTTGACAGTAAAACGTGGTATTTACCTTAACTTGAAGGCTTATCTGTGCCCAACACACAATTTTTTTAAAAAAAGCAACATCTTATCATCAAAATCTTCAAACCTACAGGTAAAGTTTGCAGTAGGCACACATGCCCTCACCACCCAGATTCTACCACTGACATTTTACCACTTGCTTTCCTACCTGTCACTCCATCTATGCATTTCTCTATCCACCCATTAATCCACGCTATATTACCTATTTGATGCATTTCAAAGTAAAGTGCAGATACTGGTATAATTTCTCCCTATGCATATTATTAACTACAGTTCAACATTTGTGTATATTTTTTTCTCTTTTGATTTACACACAGTGAGATGCATAAACTGAAATGGATGTTCTCCAAGTTTTAATGAATGCACACCTGTATGTAATCCAAACCTTGTCAAGATATAGAAAATTCCTATTACCCTATGAAGTCTCTCCCGGCCAAATCTGACTCCCTACCACCCCAAAAGCAAACACTACTCTGTTTTCTACCATGAATTCATTTTGTCTATTCTAGAACTTGGTGGGAGTGGAATCATGAAGCATGGACGTGCTATAAGCTTTCTTCACCCAACATGTTTTTAGGATTCACACATGTTGTCACACCAGTATATCCGTAGAATGAGTACAAACAAAAGTATTTGAATTCCTGCAAGCCAAAGTCTTTCTACTCTCACCTTGCCTTGATGTCAAACTAAAGTTCCTTGTGCCAAGCACAAGTACATCCCCTCACGCCTGGCCCTCGGGTTTCCCAGCTCAGTGCCTTTGCGCACACTCTTCCTGCCCACCAGGCCCTGGGTTCTACCTGTTCATTCACTGCTTTTCCTTCAAGGCTCAGCTCCAATCCAGCACTTCCTTGAAGCCCTGGTGAGTTTCTGCCTGAGTTCTTTCTCCTTTGGTCATTGAATTTCTGGCACATTAATTGCTGCTGTTGCTGTTGGTTATCATGGCCTGGGGGAGAATTAGAGATGGGGAGGCTGGCACACAGGGGTTCACGGTCTAGCATGGGTTCCCGGGTAGGGCCCTCTTCACTTCTGAGAGCCAAAAGAAGTGAAACCAGAGCAATGATTGTAAGACTCTAAAGAAAAAAAAGAGTGAGGAGTGAGGGTGAAGAAGTCAAGGAGATCAGCTGTATCAGAGCAGTGAGCATGGGATGGGCTGAGGCTAATGGTTCAGGAAAGAGATGAGAGAAGCTATCAGGAGTTATTGCCTTCTCGTGGAAGCTGCCTAAATACTGAGGAACTAGATTGATTTTCCTTGTCACTGGTGGGAATGCTTCTCTTTGCTACACAATCATGCAACATTGGTCTTATTTTCTCAATTAAACTTCAAGGTAGTCTCTTATTATTGACTGAGACAGTTTCATAAGTTGTTTGTTTATTTTGTTTCCTACAGTGACCTGGACATGGGTCACCTACAATAGATACCTACTGATTGCAAAGAATGCCCCCTACCTGGTCAGTCATTCTTGCAATTAGTTTTATTGATATTTGGGGGGCTCTACTTAGTGTGTATTTGATTGAATTGATTGTTGCAGCCACTGTAGGCTTGCAGCAGTTGTGTCTGTCATCTATGGGAAAGAAATGGGAGTTGAGCGATGGAGACTATTTCCATTTTATTGCCATTTTGTTATAACGTGGTAGCATCCAGCCATTAATGTTCATCATATATAGTACTTTTTTGTCATCAAAAATATGGTAGTGTACCAATCTCTGTTCTTGTTGCTCTAAAATTAAAATAGAAGACATTTTCCCCAAACGTGTGTCCATTACACTTCCAGCCTGGTGCTTAGGTCTGTTTACAGCCAGTGATTTCTCCACTAGAGGAGGGAAATGGTCTCGCAGCCATTGGACATCAGTCTCTTACCTCTTCTTGTTTCTTACCCCTTAACCCACCAGGCTGTGCTCAATTAAGACTGACTGATTCAGTCTAACAAAGAACAGAAGCAATTCAGTGCCAGCAGACTCCCTTCTACACCTTAACTATTTTGTATTTCGCCAACATTTCAAGGTAGTTTGAAGGTCTCTGCTTTCTCATGAGGGCTGGGCACAAATGTTCAAGAGCGATCATTGTAATGACATCTCTCTGATTAAAAAGACAGCTAGTGAAATCGAGATAGAACATCAAATTCAGAAACATCATTAGCAGGATTCTATTTTGGTTAGGTCTAATCTTCTGTGGGGTCACCATGTTGCCTTTGACGAGTCTGACCATTTTATATCATTTAGATTGCAACAGACCCATCATGTCACAGGCAAATGGCTTTCTCATATTTAATTAACCCAACACCATGTAATAATCTCCCTGGTAATTATCCCTCACCAGTGCTTGAAAGCATGCTGCAACAAATAAATCATCAAAGTTGCAGGTATGCTTAAACTGTTACTTGGTGCCATGGCAGAAGAATATTGACAAGTTGCTGTGCAATACTAATTATACTAAGAAAATGTAAATGGCTTCATCAAAAAAAGAAAGAGCCAGATGGCAGGTTTTACATACTGTATCCTCATGTGTTAGGAAGTGGGGTATTAAAAAGACATCGTGCCCTCTGCATCAGGGAGGAAGGAAGAATAGAGGAAGATGCCTCTGTGTTTATGGATGCCGGCCTGAACCCTCCAACTGAGGAAGCTGACTGCAGAGTGGTAACATTCAAAAGGACACTTGTGGCTATTGACATTTATGTCTTATAATGCCACACAGGATATAGATGAATGGATATCACTCAGAATGAATGCTGCCTTTTTTTTTTTCTTTGCGATAGTAGTTGCTGGGGGTGGGGTGCTGACTTGTTCCTTGATGCCCTCCCTACCTTTTCCTTCAAGCACTCAAATGGTGAAATGTTCAAGGAAAGACATGTACCCACCAGATGGTGAATCAATGGGCCTCCATTGAGCTGTTTTTTTCCCTAATGCTTCAGCAAGAACATACGTACCTGAGCACACTGCAGTTAAAAAGCAAAATTCAATTGGAAACAATGGGCATAAGCCTACCGAGTGCAACAGCACAGAGCAGAGAGGAAATCTGATTTCCAGGTGGGCTCTGGAAGCCCACAAATGCCTGGTGAGGAAGACTGACCAGATTTTCAGTGAGCATAGGGTTCCGAATTCTCTTGCTCTTAGTCTGCATACCTTATTCCCCAGCTGCTGACCCCCACCAGTGCTTCCAGAGCTGAAACGAGAGCCAGAGTGTAACCAGGGCTTGGGAAGTTATCATCTGAGTCAATTCTCTGGTTAGGTCGGGCTGCTACCGGGCATGGATCATGGCTGTGATTTAGCCTTATTAGAAAATAAATTTGGAAGCCATTAAAAGAGAAGGGTGTTTGAGTAGTAATGTTCTCCCTTGCTTTACACTCCTTGTTCCATCTGCGTGTATGTGTGTTGTGTGTGCATTTTGCTGTTGGTATTCAGCCAATCAATCAAAAACACTGTTTATTATAAAAGTAATTCGCCTTAATGAGAGAGAGTTTAAAACATAAAAAAGGGAGAGAACATAAATCACTCAAGGATTGCAGCCTAATTATGATCATTTCTAATGGTTTACTATAGTTACTTAGAGTTTTTTTCTTTTATACGTAACATTTTTAAGTTGGTTTCGTTTTATATAGTTGGACTCCTTACAAATCATATACTCAGTATTTTGCTAAGATGATGTACGTTTAAAAGCGCCTGGGTGGTTCGGTCGGTGGAGTGTCCAACTTTGGCTCAGATCATCTCACTGTTAGTGAGTTGGAGTCCCATGTAGGGCTCTGTGCAGACAGCTTAAGGCCTGGAGGCTGCTTCAGATCCTGTGTCTCCCTCTCCCTCCTCCCCTCCCCCGCTCATACTCTCTGTCTCTCTCTCTCAAAAAGAAATAAAAACATTTAAAAGTAAAATTTTAAAAAAGAGGGGAAAAAAGACTTTACGTATATTAGTAATAATTAAGTTTTGAGCTCTGAGCCATTCTATAGACGGGTACCACTTCACGATTTCTACACAATTATCAGTGGATGCATAATATTCCTCTTAGATGGACTGTATTTTAGTTAAGCATTTCCTTATTGTGGCACATTTGTTTCCAACATCTCCAGTGTTTTCTTTTTTAAAAAACTTAAAAAAAATTTAATTCCAGTATAATTAACTTACAGTGTTCTATTAGCTTTAGACATACAGTATAGTGATTCAATTCTCTACATATCACCTCACTCCTGTCAGAATGGCTAAAATCAAAAACACAAGAAACAACAGGGGTGGCAAGGGTGTGGCAAAAAAAGGAACCCTCAGACACTGTCTCTGTTTTTTCTTTGCATATTAGAAATAATTAAGTTGTGATTTTAAATGAAAATTTCCTTTGTTTTGTAAGCCTTTTCACATTATAGGTTTTTACAAACATAATTTTTCATAACAACTTTTTAATCAAAATTCAGTCTCATTATATTTATTATTTTTTGTTTATTGGAATCAAGGCACATTCCAGTTTTTTACCATGATAAAAAATACCTTAACTCATTAATTAAAATTATGTGTCAGTTATATACAAAGCAATAAGCTAAACTGGCTATCCTTGCACATAAAGCTTTTCCAAGTTTAGGATTCTTTACTTAGAAAAGATGTCTAAAATTGGTGCCATTGAACCCAATGGGATGAGTGTGTCCCTTTAGTGTCTGGGTGGAGGTTTTCTGATGCTTCTTTGAAGGGCTATTACTAATCTACTCCACCACTAGCATTTTATGAGTGCTCATTTCATCTCTCTTGGGCAGTCAACTGCTACTTTCCTGCATAAGAAGGTGGAGGCAATGGGGCAAGGACCTTGACTGGATCAGAAACAAAGGGGCTGTGTCCCTTCTGGGGATCCTAGTTACTTGTCTGCCATTGAGCCCCGATTGGCTGTCTAGGTTTGGGGGGAGTTCGAAGAGGGGCATACTGGGTTTCTAGATCCCAGAGCTGGTCAAGAGGTCCTCCACAGACCCATTCCCTGTGCAGCAGAGAAAGATGGAGGGGGTCCTGTTCCAGGAAAGGACAGCCAAGAAGCCTAAACTCTGATTCCAAAGGTCTGTGCAAGCTTACGTATGGCTCAGGACAACCACACAGCCCTGCTCGATGGGAGGGCTCAATGGTCAACAATTGCAGGTGAAGCTGTGTCCTGGAGACCAGGTCAGATGTTCTCTCTAATGTCAACAATAACAATGGTGGCAGCATTTATAGAAGATACATCCTGAGCTGGATCCTCTGCTAAGCCCCTTAGATGATTTATCTTTTCATTCTCCCAACAAACAGCTCTACTGGGAGGGACTTCTTGGGCTCATTTGATAGATGAAGAAATGTAGGCTCAGGTTGTTTAGGTAACTGTCTCAAGCCACATATAGCTTGTATCAGAGTCAGAATCTGAACTAGAGTTTTAGAATTCAAGTTCTTAGGCACTGCTTGCAGTTTGGTTTTCTAGAAGCAGACTCTGAGATGAGGAGTTGAGTGAGAGTGACATATGAGAAAGGTTTTCGGCAAACACTGTAGGGCAGTGGGGAAATAAGACTGGAGAGGCAGGAAGGTGATCAAAGATGTGGTGTCGAGCAAAGTGCCATGGAGATCATTGGTGGCTTCATTTCCAGGGAAACTGGAGATAGCATGGGTCACACTTCAGTGTTGGTGAGAGATCTTGAGGATTTCTATCTCTGAACCCATCAGTCCTTGGCTAAGGGCTACTGGGATGGTGGGTGAGCAGGGGCGTAAAGGCCCAGATACTTTCTGTAATCCTTGGGTCCAGGCAAAGCAGATCCTGGCAGCCAGGCTGCAGCCTTTCTAAGAGACAGACAAAGATGCCTCTAGTATATAGGCGCTGTTTGTGATGGCTCATGGGGTTTGGGTGTTAGTTTTTAGCAACTGTGCTGGCTAGTTAACCTCACACTGATAGACTGTAGTCAGCCATGGTGGGAGTGGTCACACTCTGGAAATTGGCTAACATTGTAAAGTAGGGCTCTCTCATCTCCATAGTGGTTGCTAAACACATACTACGTACCACTGCCAGCGTTGGCCATCAGGGTTGGAAGCTCACTGGGTGTGGGTGTGCAGTAAAATGGCAAAGGGATCTGCGGGATGCAGAGGGAGCAGTGACAGTGTCTGCTGTAGTGCTCACCTAGACCAACTACACATGCCGGCTCCAACTCACCTGCCTGCAGGCTGGGGCGTGGGGAGGATGTTCGGGGAAATGGGAGGGTAGGGGTGGTTCCTAAGGGAAGGGAAACTGATGAGGAGGAGGGAAGCCAGCTGGGTCCCAGGGCAGAGTCTCTGAAGCTGGAGGTAGCCTGGGCAGATGAAGTGCCACACAGATAATGCCCAGGAAGAATTGAGGTAACACCTAACTAAACTACTGAGAACTTACAGTGCCAGGCACTGAGCCAGATACTTTATTTTGGCTACTCTCCCTCCCAGCCCGAGGAAGTAGGTGATGTCATCATCATTGTCATCTCTGTAATCACCATCATCACATTTGTCAACCTTTTTTTTGTTACAGATGATAAAACAAGGGTGCCTGGGTGGCTCAGTCGGTTAAACTTCTGATCCTGATTTCTGCTTAGGTCACGATCTCACAGTTCAGGAGATCGAGCCCTGTGTCAGGATCTGCACTGTTAGTGCTTGGGATTCTCTCTCTCTTTCTCTCTGCTCTCCCCAGTTTGTTCTCTCTCTGTAAAAAAATAATAATAATAATAATTAAACATAAAAAAATTTTAAAAACCAGATGATGAAATAGAAGTTCAGAGCCGTAGCTTGCCCCGCACTGTAGGGGAAAAGCTGAGCACTGAGTACACAGAGACAGATTCCACAGGCAGAGCTCTTACTAATGAAGCTAGAATACTTCCCTGATTTACTTCCTAGGGGCTAAGCCAACATAATGGGGGTTAAAGTGGTAAAGCAGCCCTCAGGATGCCCAGGAATGCCCTAATCTTACATGGTCTGATTGTCAGAAAAGGAAATGTGGCGGGTGCACAGAAGCCCAGAATTAGTGATTGGGTCTCTGAGTGTGGAAAGGATGATATCCAAGTCCCATCAAGTGGTGGACTCTGAATATCCTCCCTTATTCTCACAGACTCAGCTCAGTGCTGGGGCCTGAGACAGAGGATGTGGAGGCTGGACAGGCAGAGAAAGCCTGGAGGTCGGCTGAGCCAAACAGAAACATTTACGGTCAGGCTGAATTCTCCTGTGGCAGCAGAGAGAAGGTCCCTCTTACTCTCTGTGGTTTCCTTGACCTTCAGAGCTGCTACTTTGTGAGAGTTGTTCTTTCCTTTCTCTGGTTTGCCCATCCCTGGATTGATGTAGTGGTTAACAGGGGGGATGTGTGGAAGGGTCTGGAAGGCTGCCACTCTGGCTTTCTTCTTGCCATGCTCTGCCTTCCAAGGGCCCCAGGGATCCCTTGACAGAAATGGTCCTGCAGGGGGAGGTAATAGATGGACACAGTGGAGCTCTATCTGTAAATTTCCTTTGACATTAGCACATTACAACTTTGTGTTTGGGGGTACTTTTATTTTGTGTTTTATCCCCTAAAAGTCTAGAGCTGCCTTCACCAATCTCCGCTGCATTTTGTGTTTTCTTCTATGTGTGTGTGTATTTACACCTGTTCATTTACCATTATGAAGTAATTGCACTGAAGGTAACTGAAAGTAAGATATTTCTTATGTTGCCAATATGACCTTTTTTTTCTTTTTCAAACTTTATATATTATTTTTCTTTACACCAAACTAGTCACTTGATGGAGTTTCCTTTTAAAAGACAAATCCACTGTCCTTCCTCTAGATCAAGAATATAGACTCTGGGGCCATGCTTCTTGGGTTTGAGATCCAGATTCTCCATTTACAGCTGTATGACTTCAGTTCAGTTCCTGCATTGTGAGATGCATTGGTTTGCCCATCCGTAAACTGAGGATACTTAGAGTACTTTTCTCATAGTTTGTTGTGGGGAGTAAGCAGGTCTCTGTGCACAGAGCCCTTGGCACAGTGTAAGCACCATGTGCTATCTGTTCTCACCATGTCGTCTTGAAGAGGTTTAATCTTGATCTTCAGAAAAAGGATTCTCTTCTTTCATTTGCCAAACATTTATTTAGCATTTAGCATGGGCCCAGCTCTGTGCTATACTTTTCCATGTGGATTTTGTTTGATACAACTTAATTCTCATCACTACCCTGTGTTAAAGTTATCACTGTTCTCACTTTCTAGGGTTTGAGCCCTGGAAATGCCATGTACCAGCCATGTCAGCCAGGATAGACAGAGCTCACCAAATCACAGACGAGCACGTATCCTGGGTTCCATACACGACACGGGGTTAATGTCCCTCGTGAACACCAGGTCAGGCAACACTCCTCTGTGAGGTGGAAGTGGGGCTGCCTGATCTCATGGCCCCTCCTTTACCAACTGTGCTTCTGTGATTGCGGCTGGGGAAAGGGCATTGGAGAGTCTCGGCAATGAAATGCTTTGACTTAGAAATGAACCAGGTCACTTCTGCCTGTAGACCTTGAGCAAGAACAGTCAGGGGCCCCGCCTAATGGTCCTAGGAATCATAATGCTTCCATGTGCCTGGAAGGAGAGCAGGACAGGGCACGGGGAGCAGTAGGAGTCTCCACCACTCACTTGTGACATTGAGTATGTTGCTTAACCCTCCTAAACCTCAATTTCCTTATTTGTAAAATGGTGATAATTGCACCTACTGCAAAAAGATGTGATAAAAAGTGAATGAGCCAAATTCATGTGCAGCTCTTAGGATGGTACCTGGTGCACAGGAAATGGCCATTTCATGCTCACTATCAGTCTTACCCGCATCTACAGGAGAACCAGCAAAGTCTCATTGTTCAGCAACTGTGGTAGCCATGGCTTTGGACTCCGCCGTGTGTCAGCTGGCTTTCCAGTTCTGTCATCTACCAGTTCTACAAGCCCGGGGAAGGAGTTTTGCTCTCTCTGAACTTCACTTTCTCATCTATAAAATGGGAGCAGAACCAGATATACCCATAGGCTATATCGAAGGTTAGAATGGTAACATTTGTTTATTCCATGCTAAGATAAATATTTAAAATCTGTTGACTTCTGTAATCTTTCTGGCAATGTTATGAGATAGTACTCTATTAACCCCATCTTACACTGGAGAAACTGAGCCACGGAAAGGTTAAGTAAGATGTTTGAGGTTCTCAGGTAAGTAAATAGTGGAGCAAGGATGAAAACTCGGGCAGTTTGGCCCCTCAGCCAATGACCTTAAGTCCTATGCTTCACAGCCTCCCTGCAGACTCCCTGCAGAGAGACCCCAGCACAGAGCCAGACATAGTTGATCCTTGTGATATTAGTACCTTCCTTCTTTGCTCAGGTGCATGTTGGGACAAATAACCCTTGAGTCTGTTCCCAGATGAGAGCCTGTTTGGGACACATTGATGGGTTTTTCTCATGAATGGATGGAGGTGTGAAGGGAGCAATAGCAAAAGGCACTATTGATGCCATGTGTGTTTGCAAAAATACCAAAATCGGCATATGCAGAAATGCCCCGCACAGAGTTGGTGCTCAATTGGCCAGAGCCCTTTATTATTTTTAACAAGCAGCCATGCTTAGTTGGAGTCTCTGAATCTGTAGACATTACTTGGTAAATGGGGACACACAAAGGGACCAGCTGGACATAGTGGCAATTTTAATAATACGCAAACAACCTGCAAATACGAAGCTCCTTTTCAAATAAGAATCTATTTGATTTGGAGAACATAGGCTTTAACTGAATGAGAAGGTTAAATCCATGTTCTATCTGTGTTCCGTTTTCATTGTACTTAGGGGGGTTGACTATGGAGTTGATTTTCTTTCCAAACCAAACACCTGGTACTTAATGATATAGTCAAACACCAGAGGGGAGCTGCCTTGGGAAAGCAGAGCTGGTTTGAGGTGACCTTGCTCCTCCCCTCCTCTGACAAAGAAGAGGTGGCAAGTTCCACTTCTAGCTGCAGTAAAGACAGAGACCTAAGTGTCCTGGCACTGTGCACAGAACCAAAGTTGTTGTGTGCCAGATACTGTGCTTTTCAGAGACAGCTGGTTTACCTTTCCCAAGAAACTGATGAGGCCAAGATTCTTTTTTTTTCTTTTCTTTCTTTTTTTTTTTTTTGATACCAAGGTTCTTATACCCACTTTACAGATGAGGAAACAGGATCAAGGATGTCAGGTCAGATAGGTTGATCAAAAGGATGCAAAGTGAAAATGGAAAGATGGCTCCAGGGCTTTAATATTTTTTATCTTCACATTGTTCTTTGTGAATGGCGCCTTCTAGAGTGTGTAATTCAGGGGTGAGGGGTTGTATGTGGACATGAGCTGAAACCCTAGTCCGTAATAAACCTGCACAGTTATCGCCTCCTGCATAACAAAATCACGGTTATTGGTGCACAGTTTCTGCGGGTCAGTAATGTTGGTGTTGCCCCACAGGTCCCCTGGCTCCAGTCAAGGCTTCCGTGAAGGCGCGGGCTGGGGCTGAAGGCCTCTCAAGCCTGGACTGGGGGTGGGCTCACTTCCAAGCTCACTCAGGGGGTTACTGGCAGGATTCCATCCTTGCAGCCGTTGGACTGAGGGCCTTCGTCCATGCTGGCTGTTGGCCAGAGAAAGCCCAGTGCCTTGCCACATGGACTTCTCCATAGGGCGGCTCACAACATGGCAGCAGTTTCTCCCCGCAAACAAGTGAGAAGAATTTGAGAGCCAAAATGCCAAAAAACAGAAGTCACGGTCTTCGGTAACTTCGTCAGGGAGGGGATAGCCTGCCATGTTTGCCGTGTTATTCAGTAGAAAACAAGTTGGTGGGTTCTCCCCACACTCGAGAGGGGAAATTACCCAAGGGCATGCAGGCAGGGAGGCGGGGACAAGGGAGAGCCAGACACCACCTACCACAATATCCATGATTACTTTGATACACAGTGATGCTTCAGATTACCAACACTGGACAGAATTGTCTTGCTGGTCTTGAGGAGTGATGCATCCTCTTGTGTCTGTCTACATACCCTTGATGGGCTAGGGGCACCTCAGTCTGGAGCACCCAGGATAGCAATCAGGTTTTGCTGATCTACAAATATTAAGACTCTTTCAATAACTTTATATCCACCTACTTTATCCATGATGCTAAAGCCAGCCTTACTGCCAAGTTTTGGGTGGTGATTGTATTCCCATGTTGCTGCCCTTTCTTTTCTATACAAGTAAGTGTTGATCTTTGACATAGTCTCTCTGGAATTGAAGGTGTTTTATGCCCGTTTATGATGCAAACTTTGCCTAAGACCTTGTTGCAACTCCTCTGGGAATGGCCTTTGGAATGAATGAATGAATCAATCAATCAATCTCTCTCTCTCTCTCTCCCTCTCTCTCTCTCTCTCTCTCTCTCACACACACACACACACACACACACACACACAGAGAGAGAGAGAGAGAGAGAGAGAGAGAGTCTGCCTTCTTTCTTTAAGATGTGATCCCCAGGACGTACTTATTAGATATGGTTGGCAGGGAAACAGCCCCTTCCTTATTTATTATTTCATGCATTTCCTTTTGAGAACTAGTAGATTTTACCTCAGGCCTATCCAGAGCCCTCATTATCTACAGCAGCTTTATGCTTTATGCACACAAGCCAATAGGCACCTATATTCCATCATTTCCAAGCATGGGACATGGCAAAGACTACCACCTCCATTCCTTATGTCAGTAGTGGGTTTAAAATGCTTTGATTGTCTGAGTCTCAGGAACTGAAGTATCCTTGGTCTTCAATTCTATAATAGTTTTAAAAACAAGCACAGGTCTGAGAAAAGGGAAAAATCGGGAATCACCTCTGATGACTGCTGGGTACATTAAATAGATCTCAGATAGAAAGATTGAGATCCCAGTGCACAAAGAAAGGTGCAGAACTTTGTAGCAGAGATGAAAAGGAACCTCGAAGTGTAAAAGACAGGAGGCTGAAAATCAAGACTGAGGCTTGAGTAATCAGCTTATTAGGGATTATTTTTTAATGTAATAAATATGTAAAAAGCACTTCCTGTGTGCTAGGTTCCATTCTAAGCACTTGATCAATGTAATCTCTAGGAGGCAGGCATAATTTTCCTCATTTTACAAAATGAGGACACTGAGGGCGCCTGGGTGGCTCAGTCAGTTAAGCCTCCGACTTCCGCTCAGGTCAGCTCTCACATTCGTGGGTTCGAGTCCCACGTCACGCTCTGTGCTGACAACAAGCTCAGAGCCTGGAGCCTGCTTCCGGTTCTGTGTCTCCTTCTCTCTCTGTCCCTCCCCCTCTCATGCTCTGTCTCTCTCTGTATCAAAAATAAATAAAACATTTTTTAAAAATTTCAAAATGAGGACACGGAGGCACAGAGAAGTTGGGGACTTGCCCAAGGTCACACAGCTGGCCGACAGCAATTCGGCTTCAGGAGCTATGGTCTCTACCACTGCATGTGCTGCTTCCCAGAGCTTTTCATCCAGAACAGAGCCAAGCTTGCTCCAGGAATTCCTGTACAGGGTCCAACGGTCCCTGTCAAATCAGGCTGCTGGCACGGCATGGTTGTTCCCTGGTGGTCAGAAGGAAGGATGCTAGCTCCCTGGGGACAAAGGAATCTGAAATATACTGTGCAGAACAGAGAGTTTAGGAGTGGACCTGAGTGATTAGTGGCTCCAAAGGGCAGGGCAGGAGGTGAGAGAAGACAAAGCAGAAAAGAACTGGAAATAAGGATTTAAGCCAATCTCATAATTGACCTGTAACCCGGCAGCTCATCTTTAGTTTATCCAGGTGCCCCTCCTGCAAGAGCCAAGTCGTTGGTGGTTGTTTACACCGAGGAATGCAGCACTTGTGAGTGTGTCTGCTGTGGGCACAAGTTTACCCTCGAAAATCTTTTGTCTGGAAGACGGTGGCAGGATATGAGGGGTTGGGCAACCATGGGGAAGGGAGAGCCGGAAGGTCGCGGTTTTCACCCCCTCTTGTCGCACTGGCACCTCTGACAGCCTCCGTGATTGGATCAGTCCCGCAAGGGGGCCAAACACATCCGTGGGTGTGCATCAGGTTACCGGCACCTTTCCCTGGCGGGTCCAGCGACGCGTCTCTGCCCGTTCGTGCCCAGAGCACATTCATCTTGCTCATGCTTTCAGGTACACAGGTGACTTACCTCAGCAAAACAAGCACAGCTGAAACTCTGACTTAAAACCAAGCAACAGGGTTTGCAATAGATCTGATTACATAGACCCCTGCTCCCGTTCCCTCCCAGGAACCGGGGGATGGTCAACACTATATATGGAAGAGGAAAACCCCAAGTGGTTACAGCAGAATTGGTTGATTTGAAAGCTCTGTCTTCACTTCCCTGCAAAAAAATTCAGGAAAGGACTTGAGGACTCAAGGAGGCGGGAGAGTTGTCTCTCTCTCCTTGCCCGTCCTCCCCTTGCTCTCTGCTACAGGGTGTAGCCAGCAGGCTAGACACAACTTCAGGGGAGCAACGGATATAAATATTCAGTCGTGACAGTCCCCACAGGCTAAATGACAGCGGTGCATGCAACGTGCCTTCTGCACATTTAAAAATGACTCTGCTCCTCCGTACCCAAGCTGACATATTAGTAAATTGATTCCAGGTGATGCTGACATTTTGTAATTATCACTATCTATAATCTTCATCTTATTCCATTGCATATTTTGATCATTTAAAATAGAGTAGCATACCTAATAGTGGTCATTAGTTTAGCCCAAGGGAAAATTCATGGTTTAATAAACTCACATTAGAAATAACTTAGTAAAATTACAATTGGCATGATTAGCCTCCCTTTTTTTTAATAAAAAAATAAAACAGACTAATTTTATCAACTGACAGCTTTTCTCTTTCAAACTGGTTCATTGTTCTGTTGTTATCTTGGAGGAAGGAAAGACATCTACAGCACAGTAGCAATAATAAAAAACACAATAACATAACACATAGGAACAAGGGTTCTGTTTCATTCTACATATGTCAGTAGCTGAACACTACACCTTCTCTTATTTTCTGACTAACCATGGACTGGAGTGATGGAGGCAGTGTGGCTTTGAAGCAAGGTCACGTTTGGGGGAGTAGCTCTCTTACCTTGCTTATCTGAAGGGACTGTTTCTCAAGGATTGCTCGGGAAGCGGGCAGTTCCGGTCCCCACTCTCTTATTTCCCTCGGTGTCCATTTTTGTTTTAAGTGCATCTTCTACAGCTTGCCTCAAGGTTCATTTTAGGTACCATTTCTGAAGAATAAAAGGGGCAATTGATTCTTAAAAGGTAATGAAGTAGATTGGACTCTTGCCACAGCAATGCTGTTGTTTGCCACGGGGAACCGTTTCACCTGCTGGCCAATATCCTGAAATTCTAGCATTCTTCATATTCTTTCAGCTCCAGGAGAGGGGCCTGCCTACTCTTTCACTTGCTGGCAGGTCAGGTTTTGTGATTTTCTTCCAGGCATTAATAGTTGGAGATTATTTCACTGGAAGGAAGCTATACTGTTGATGTGAACATTGACCACTTGATGTTTGAGGTTATTCTGTATCCATTCAATCAGCCTCTATTCATTCACCCTTCAACCCACCGATTAATCTATCATCCATCCATCTACCCAGTCACCAATTAATCTATATCCATGCATCCACCCCGATTAGTCTATCATCTATCCATCCATCCATCCATCCACTTAAGCATGGACTCACCCAACTATCCATCCATGCACTCACCAACCCATCTCCACATCTGTTCATCTATCTGTCCCTATCCATCCAGCCACCCATCTGTTCTCCTCTTTATTTACCTATAAATCCATTTACACATTCATCCTTTCATGCACGGCCCACTCATCTACCCTCTCATCCATCAGTATACTCTTATCATCCGTACAACTGGCCATCCTTTAAAAAATTCCTTTAGTAAACATTTAACAGATTTCTGGGCTTGGTAATAAAGAAGCACATAAGTCCCAGCTCTACCCTTAAGGAACTTACAGTCTTGTATAGGAATTATAAACAAGCCAAAAATCACACAGCAGAATGCTGGGTGCCATTGTAGAAAAAGATGCCATGTTGCTGTGGGAATTCTCAGGAAGGGCTGGTTTACTGTGACTGAATGATTCAAAGAAGACAGTACACACGTGAACCCTGGTGCTGCACATGGCAAAGATGGGCATCGTGCCCAGGGGTGGGCAACATGACAGCAGGGAACTGAGCAGTGGATGGATGCCTAGCCCTTAAGTTCTCTCCAAGAGTGTCATTTTGCTGTTTAGAAGAAACATCTGTATTCTGGAGGCTCCTTTTCCAGAGGCAGAGGTTATGGGAGTATTAAGACATTGGGCACGTGAAAGGAACTGAAGTTGGGTCTCAGCGAGCAAGTTTAAAGAACTGGGCTTCAAGATTTGTTTCTGGTTCTTCATGAAGGAAAGAGGAAGGGACTAAATAAGTGAATTTATAAATAAAAACCAAGCAGAACAGATGAACAAAAGAACTACAGGTGGATAAGTACATCTTTGGGCATTTTAGTCACTTGACACAGACACCTAACATAACCTTTCTTAGTGACATCTTTAACCCAAACCACACCAGCAACAACAAAAATAGCTCCAGCACCAATCACATGCTGGAAACTGGCCTTCTCTCTGCTTTGCTCCTACTGTTGGTGAGTCTGCAGGAATCCTAACGGGCATGGGCTGCTTTTCAAGTCCAAGGGGCTGGCACTCAGCTCTGCACAGGGCCTTGGGCAAGGCCTTTATGACTTTCCCAGAGGCCTCAGGTCTCTATTGAAACACAGCAGCTGTTACTAGGAGCAACCCCGCTTCCTAAACAATAGCATAGACTTTGTGGAGCTTTCCCAGGTGCTGTGGGCCCAGAGCTGCCAAAAAACGCCCGAGACCCACACAGTCTCCTTCCCCCGTGGAGCTTAAATAGATTGGAAGCAAATGCTTGTTGATAACAGGTGTGGCTCGATGTGAGCAAATGTTCCTTTCCATTATTGCAGGGCTGGCACCCAGGGACACTTCCTGTGGAGGAAACAGGCTTGCAAGAGCATGGGAGATCCATACCCAGAGCCAGAAAGTGCTCAGTGCCTCCCTTTTAGGGCCAAAGGCTCCACAAGTCTGCAGGCAGGTGCTCCTAATAAGTACAGAGTTCTCCACAGCCAGAGGAAGGCTGGGCAAGGAGGGGCGGGCTCCCCGGCCCCCGAGTTCCAGCCAGCTGACTGATTAGGCTCTCTGTGATGGTGGTTAGTGACTGCATCGCCATTAACTCAGCCAGATTAACTTGCTCAGCAGAGGCTTGCAAAGCTGCGTGAGCCTGTCTTCCACCCAGCTTGAGTTAGCCATTGGGCCGTGAGGGCAGAGAGAGCCGACCTCCAGGAGGTGGGGCCTCAGCCCTCAGATGACTTGACAGAACCCCAAGGACATAGAGAAGAACTTTTTATTCATTTGAAAAATCTGTCCAGTGATTTTGTTTCTCTCCCTGAACCGTCTTAGGGCAAAAGTAAGTTCTGCGTTGAACTAAATGGAATTGCTTGCTAGATGAGATTCTAATTTCAGTGAGCAGACTTGCCGACTTTCTGTTGCTTTGGGAAGTCCTCCCCTCATAACTGTGGGGGCTCATCTACGCTCAGAGCTTTAATTGGAATTACTGGGGCAGCGAGTAAGAATAGGGAGAGATGTGAGAGGCAGTGGTGGTTCTCTTATAGAGAAACACTAGTAGAGTGTTCGCATAGCTGTTGGAGATTGAGTCAGTGGAGGAGAGAAATGAATGGAAATAAATAGAAAAATTTTATTTTTATTTTTTGATAGAGAGAGCATGTGAGCAGGAGAGAGAGGGAGAGAGAGAGAGAGAGAGTGTCCCATGCAGGCTCCATGCCCCAAACAGAGCCTGATGCAGGGTTCAGTCCCATGACCCTGTGATCATGACATGAGCCAAAATCAAGAGTAGGATGCTTAACTGACTGAGCCACCCAGGCACCCTGAAAAAAAATTAAATACTATTTTTTTTTCACAGTATGCTACTTTGTCCTCCAAAGGACAAATATCTACCTCCAAAAATTTATTCACATGATTGTGGAGGTATTTGTATAAGTGTGTGTTGGGGGCACCCATTTTTTCACTTATTTCCAATGCCTGAACTCCTAGCATCTTAATGTATTACTGTGGGTGGACTAAGTTGCAGTAACAAATTGAACTTGAAATGCCAGCGGTTTAAGAGCAAAAACGTCTGCTTCCTCCTCACGTCACAATTGTGGACCAGCAGTTCCGGTCGGAGACTTCCTTCCTTGGAGTTATTTAGAAACCCAGGCCAATGGATGGCTCTGCCATTTTCAACACATGGCCCTCAAAGTGACCTTAGACATTCACAGCCTAGTCAGCCAGAACACAGAAATATCAGAAGCTGCTCTGAGAGGGTTTTGTGGTCTCAGAAGGCACATGTAGTGTACCCACTTGGTCATGTGACCACCTACTTGCAAGGAAGACTGGGAAATGTAGTCCAGCTGTGAGCCCAGAGGGACCAAGGCACCAGTTTGCATGGGCAACTAGTGGTCCCCCTGACAGCTTTCATCATTGTTGTTTGACTCCACATTTACCGAGAGCCTTCTATATACCCTGCGTTGTGCCCAAACATGATTAGAGTCTAGGGAAGGAAAAAATAAAGTGCTAATGGCTAATTATAATAATAATTAATGAAATAATAATTTTCATTGTCATTTGGACTGTAAGGGAAAACTACAGGGCTGGTAACTATCTCCAGAGGGAGGTGAAGGGGAGGCAAGGGAGGATTCTGGGAAGAAGGGACACTGAAGCTACAGACAGGAAGACAGATTAGCCAGGCAGAAACACTGCAGAAGGGCATTTTCAAAAGAGGGACCAACAGGTGAAACGTTTTGAGGCCGAAAAGAAGTTTGAACACTATAGACCCCTACAAAGGGGTAGTGGGGCTGATACACATTGAATAAGTCAGAGAGAAATTTGAAATGAAGAAAAAGAGGTGGGTGGAGTTGTGATTGAACAGTCTTCATGGGCTGATCCGAGGAGTAAGGGCTTCTTTTCTTTTTTTTAAGTGTTTATTTTTGAGAGAGAGAGAGAGAGAGAGCGCGTGCGCATCAACAGAGAGGGGCAGAGAAAGAGGGAGACAAAGAATCCCAAGCAGTCTTCACACTGTCAACCCAGAGCCCAAAGCGGTACTCTGAACTGAACTGTGAGATCATGACTCGAGCCAAAATCAAGAGTGGGACACTTAGCTGACTGAGCCACCCGGGTGCCCTGGGGCTTCTTTCTAAACAGCAGTGGGAACCACTGAAGGGTTTAAGGAGGAGTGTTGTATGGTCAGCTACATTTTTCACTTAGTGGCACCAGAGTAAGGAAACTGTTGCAGTCTCCTAGGAGAGGGGGGATGGCACTCTGCTTGTGGGGCTGGCAGCTGAACCGGAGACGAGTGGTGTGGGCTGGAGAAATACGTGGGACGGAGAAGCGATGTGTCAGGAAGCAGCCGTGAGGTCCCAGGTGTGCAGGCTCAGGTTGGCACTCAGCTCCCGTGCGAGTGAGATGGAGTGCCATTCCTGGCTTATCTTCTTCCTCTGTAGTCTTACGGGCTTCTTGACTTTAGGCCTATTCAATAAAAGCTCTTTAAAATGGATGTTTGGTAGAGCTCAAATTCACCCTCAATTTGCACTTCTGTGGACTTTGATTAGTATTCATAATAGAGTGGTACACCTGACGTCCACAGCAGGCAGTTCCAACACCAGTGGAGAGAGGTGCAAGATAAATCACTCCAAGTAAATGACTAATTAATCATGCTCTTGATTTTAATAACATATACCGTCTGGCTCAAGATTCATCTGTCTGTAATCTTGCATTCTAGTCTAGAAGTTTCATAATCAGTAAAGCCACCCAGGGATTCCTAATTTATGATGATTTCTTTCCATTCTTTTAGAAAAGTTAGGAATCATATCATGTTCTCGGGACTGTATGAAAGGGGATAGAGGGAGGGATGTGTGTGGGTTTTTTAAATCTATTTTAAAAACCATCATCAGTATTTCAGCATAATCTGCGGGACAAAACTGACACTATCTCACTAAAGATGTGTAAACTTATTTCTGGAAACATCTATACCAGAGGGTTTGCCTGCAATGTATCTCTGCTCCTCCAAATCAGAAGACTGTTATTTTCAAGGGTAGTTGGACAAGAGTCATGAATACTTAGCAGTAAAACATCCCTCGCTTGTGCGTGGCCTCAAAGACTTGTAAATCAATGGGGGTATGAACATGTGAGGATTCATAATTTCCAGTGAGTCATGGCTCTACTTATTTGGAGTAGATAGCTCCATAAAATAAAATACAGTTCACTTGTAAAGAGCTCCTTTATCTCAAATGACAAAGCAAACTCATAGTCGTGTTACTATGGACCGTTCTCCACTGAGGCTGGTCGCAAATTGTGCAAGGTAAACACCTATAGGTGGAATTCTTCTGGAAACAGAGTTTCTAAACTTTTTAAGTAATTGATTTGACTTCTTCACCACACCCACTTGTATAGCTGGGAATAGCCAGTCTACTGGTGTGTAGTACAGTGTCAGAAACAAAAATAAAAAGCAGAACCTATGTCCTGGGGGATAAACAGAAAACATGCTCCATTTGACTCGTATATTATTTGGAAGAAATTGCCATTTCGGAGGGTGACGCGTGTGGGCAGATACCTGATGAGGTTAGAGAAATTCCGAGTGCTTACTGTGTGCAAAAAAATTGTGGGCTTTAGTTAGATAAATCAACGAATGATAGCTTAGGTGCTTCTTATCGATCACTTATTATAGGCTCCATTTATTATGAGGTTCCATCACCTTATCTGAGCCTCATTAACATTAGCTTTAGAAGTAAGAAATATTCTTATTCTAAATGGATTAGAAGAATATGGAGCCCAGAGTAGTTAGGGGACTTCCATGGGGCCTTCCAGCCAGGAGAGGGTAGGCAGGCCCCAATCCTGAGTCCGCCTCCAAGAAAATGACTTATTAATCAGGCTCTTGTTTATAATAACATACACCATCTGGCTCGAGATTTGCTTGTCTACAGTCTTACCTCCTATTCTAGATAACCAAGAAAGCCATCTATCGGTTCCCGATTGACAAGAACTTCTTTTCTTTCTTTTAGAAAAGTTGGGAATCAGATGTAGTCCAGTGACCATGGGGAGGGAGGTAGAGGAAGGAAGCATGCGTTTTTTATTTCAAACAACATCATAGATACTTCAGGTTAATCTGAAAATTAAAAGCTGAAAATCCAAAGCCCGGCATGTAGTTCTCATGCTATACCTAGGACACAATAAATAGCGTCATATCATCTGTATTCCCCTGAAACATTCCATTGCTATATACCATTTGTAAGATGTAAAATCATCTCCAAGAAATACACTGTTTAAATAATAAGCCAATGTCCTCTGGAGACTATAACCAAATGTCATTTGGCAAATAAAAATGGAGACATGTAAACCCAAGAAACTGAGAGGGGTGTGTCCAGGAACCAAGTGTCTCTTTCAGAAAGGGAAGAACTAAAGTGAAGCAGGCCCTTTGCACATGTCTTCCTGGTTTTGTTCCCTAAGCCTGAAACCTTGGCTTCTCCAAACAGCAGCATGAGCTCATTACTACCCAGTACGTCTGCCCACATTTCCAGTATGTACCAAGAAGATGGCCAAGCCCCGAGAACCATGTGAGCCTCTGGACACCACCTCAGTGTGGTTCAGAGCAGCCCTCATAAGGTGGCTCTGTTTCCCCCATTAGGTACCGTGGCCTGATCCTCTCCAGCCCCACCCCAAGGAGACCATACCTCCCTAAGTTCACGGTTGCTGTTCTTTAACTTGTAGCTTAGGGAATCAGACTGAATTAGTTCTTTGTGTTATTAACCAGAGGAGCACTTACATTTTCTGACATCTCTAATCTTGGAGCTTAGGGAATAGCACAGAGCATTTGCATGAAATTACCCCTCATTCTATCTATAGGCTGAGCTGCCAGTGCTTGTGAATTTGGCAGAAGCCAGCAGATCTCACAGTTAATGTCTTTCTCTCCTGCCAGGCTCTTCAGAACGAGGCGCACTGGAGTGCTGTGTGACAAAGAGCAGGGCATATCCTGGGATGCGGAGCTTAGGTGATGCTATTTGCATCCAATTAAAGAAGCAAGACTTGGTGGCATTATTCACACGCACGGCTCTTAATGCCTTTTGGCTCATTAAGCCTTTGGATCAACTTTTATAAGAGGATGTTGGCGAGAACACAGGGAAGGTTTGGGCACAGGTAGAGGTGAGCTTCCAGGTTGAGTCCCCTATGAGGCTGGCAGTTATGTTTCTTTTTGGATTTGCCAAGGGAGGTTTCTTTTGCTGCTTTGACTGTTCTTTGTTACAGCCACAGAGCTGAGGAACTCAGGTTAGAGTCAAGTCGAGAAGGTGTGGTTAGCCTGAGAAGCCCTATTGTCACCTTCTCCTATTTGTCTTGGGAATTTCCCAGCCCAGCCCACACTCACCGGGTCTCTTGGGGTAGGGAGCCCATCACTGACGGTTCAGTTCCTGTGTGGGTGGGCTGCTCACGGAAATTAGAGATGTCACGAAATCTCAAGGCTTATCTGGTTAATTACACAAAGACTTTAGGGTCTGAGTCCCTAAGCTGGGACTTCCTGTCGGGGAGTGTGATCTCATGAGAAAGGGTGCTCTCAGGTGAGGCTGGAGGACACACAGTGTGTGGAGGGAGAGTCCCTTGTGAGGAGACGGAGGGTCACCTCTGAGGATTGCTCTGAATGTTTCCTGAGGACGGATAGTTCAGACTTGGGGCTGTGGTTTTGATAGGATACTTCACTTATCAGGAGTTCGATTTTTTCAGTTTGTTTTTTTTAATGTTTGTTTATTTTTGAGAGAGAGAGAACATGAGCAAGTGTGCACAAGTTGGGGAGAGGCAGAGAGAGGGGGCAGAGGATCTGAAGTGGGCTCCATGCGGAAAGCTGTCCAATGTAGGGTGTAAACTCATGAACCTCGAGTTATGACTTGAGCTGAAGTCGGACTTTGAACTGCTGAGCTACCTAGGTGCCCCAGTGTCTTCAATTTATAATGAGAGAGCTAAGCAGGAGAAATGCCTTTAGAGGGCATTCTGGGTTTCATAGAGTTGGGGAACAACTGGAAATTCCAGTGGGCAGGGCACCCTGTTTCTAACAGAGTGGTCCACTCTGTTTGTTTTTTCAAGAGAGCATCACATGGTATTTTATTTGAAAAATAGAGTTCTGTGCAAGCCCTATAGATCTAAACAATTTCTTTCTAGTCTGAGAGTCGTAGGCCATCTCCAGGCCAGTCTTCATATTCTGAGATCCGTTATTTATCAGGTTCCATCTCAGGATCCATGTCTGACCAGTCTGCACAGAGAGCTGTCTCCTTTCTGTGGAAGGGCGTTGTGGGCGTGCTCCCAGGGAGAATCGGGGTAAAGGGGCAGGAAATGGGTGACATGCTCTGTCCCAGAACGGTCCTTTCCTCCACTTAAGGAGGCCTCTTCTTTAGCTCCTGCTTACGGTGACAGGAAGGACAGCTTCCTCAGCCAGACACTCAAGAAGCTCTAGGGGGTGCTGACTTTCGGATGAATGGAGTTTAAATTTATGTTTCTCTCTCTCTCTCTCTCTCTCTCTCTCTCTCTCTCTCTCTCTCTCTCTCTCTCTCTCTCTCACACACACACACACACACACACACACACACACACACCTTACAAAATATGTAGGGAGAATGTAGTAGGTCTAATTATACTGAATACTTTAGATCAACATTTCTGACATATTAATAGGCACAGAAAACAATCCTCTGGTCCAGTAAGTCAGAATAAGGCATAGACTGTACCCTGTGTAGACAGGGTGGCACCCATGACTTCTGTCCCCCACGTCCATACCTCTCCATTTGAGTGTGGAAAGGATCTGTGATTGGCTTCTAGCCAATAGAATGTGGACAGGGAGATGGGATGTCCCTTCTGCAAAATACTGTTTTGCTACATAAGATGTAGTCTTAGCAGGTGGCACTGGGGAGTCTGTCCGTTGTTGGCTTTAAAGAAGTTAGGTGCTGTGTTGTAAGACTGTGTGAAGACAGACGGGACCCATGGGCAGCTCTAGGCACACAGACCAGTTTCTGACCAACATCCAGTGAGAAAAGGGAGACCTTGGTCTACCACCCTGAGGAGATGACATCTGCCACTATAGAGAGCATGAAAGAGGGTCTTTCCCTAGGTGAGCATCAGAAAAGACCGCAACCCCAGCGCACATTGGACCCCGAGACCCCCCTGAACCACAGAAACTGCAAGATGAGACGTGTGGTAGTGTTTTAAGCAGCTAGGCTTGTCATCATCTGTTACAGGGCAAAGAAGTCTGACACCCTGCCCTTGGGTATTGACTAAGAACGTTAGCAAATAAAAGCTTTGAGAGAGCATGAAAGAAAACTACTTACCTATTTAACTTTATTTAGCATGGTATTTCCCATACCGATAAGAACATGCCCCCCACCACCCCACCTTTTAAAACAAAACACCTAAGAACATCTCACAGTGATGTGCTATTTTATGGGAAGAAATTAGGAAAGTGATTCTTAAATTTTTGGGTCTCAAGACACTTTTACACTCTTCAGAATAATTGAGGACTCAAAGCTTTTATTTGTGTGGATTTTATCTATTGCTATTGACCGTATTTGAAATTAAAACTGAAAAATTATACATATGTACCAATTCATTTATTTTAAAATAATGACAAGCCCATTAAGTGTGAGCACAAACACCATGGTTTTGTGACAGGTGACTATATATTCCAAAACCAAAAAGCCATGGTGAGGGGAGTGACACTGTTTTAATTTCTTCAGATCTCCTTACTGAATGACTTAACAGGGGCCCCATGGATTCTCCTTTCTGCCTCAGCATTCGGATTGTTGTGATATTGCTTTGGCTGAAGATAGTGAAGAAAATCCTGCCTCACACAGATAGATAGTTGAAAAAGAGATGAGCGTTTTAATAGTCTTTTTGGGGAACTGTGGATATTCTTTTTTGATAGGTAAGAATTATTTGTTTCTGGGAGGCTAGTTGTAGTGTGGAATCTGAAACTCTATCAATGAACTTCTCATAAAGTTTGTGAAGGACTAAGAGTGAAAAAGGCAAATAATATCTTAGAATGATGATGAAAATAGTTTTGGCTTTATAGACCTGCTTAAAGTGTTTCAGGGACCCCATGGGGGTTCTCAGACCACACTGTGACAAGCCACTGGCTTGGGAAATACTCCATGAATCAATTATGGGACTTAGACTCATCGTAACCAATGTGTCAATTATGTATTGATTACCTTGCATATAAGACACTGAAGCAGGTACTGGGAGGGAATGGAAATAAATAATCTATGGTGCCTGCCTCAGTGACATACATCTAGTGGGAGAAGAGAAAAATAAGCAACCAACCATATGTTAATAAGAATGCAGTAAGTGCATGATAACTAGGTTAGGGAGAGAGCAGGAAGGGAGGGAGAGAGACAGACAGACAGATTGGATGATTTATTTGTGTAGGTGGCCAACGGTGAGAGGGTGTTTCAGGCTTAGACTGTGCGAACATGTGGCCCCTTCCCGAATGTCCCTTTCATATAACAACTGTGGACACCCAGTGACAGCTGGTGAAGACAGCTGCATATGGATGGAATCGCCAGGGTGCAAGAGCCCACATGGCAGAGGCTGAGCGAACGGGACTTGGTAGCGGTGGAGAGCATTCCTCTGCCTTATCAGACTTCCTATTAATCCTCTATCAAGAAAGTAATCATCTTCTCAAGGGGAAATGGGGAAATTTCATATGTGGAGGTTTTGATTAATGCAAGAAGAGAGCCAATTTCCTTTGATAGTAGGCAGTACCCTGCTAGAGCCACATGGGGGAAGTGAGCACGGTAAGAGGGATGAACGGGAACGGATTTTAGGACACCAAAGTGGCATCAAACCATGGTAGCAAGTGTCTAGTCTGATTGTAGCCCTTTAAGGGCATCCCCAGAATTCAATCAAAGCCCTGTTCTGAGCCGTAATAGGTTTTCTCTTTTAATCCTCTCATTAACCCTTTGAGACATTCAAATAGTATCTTCACTTTGCAGCTGGAGAAACAAAGCAAAGAGCAGCTAACAAGGAGTAGAGGCAGGATTCGAACTCAAGTCTGCCTCATTCCAAGTTCTTAAACTCTCCTCAGGCCCCTCCCTGAGTCTCTCTTACCCAACATCCTCCCATCCTGCTCTCCTACCTGCATGGTTTGATCTATTGCTCCTGATCTTTTATCTCTGTGTTCTTTGACCCCTTGGTAACTGCTCTGGCTTGAAGAACCTCTGTATCCTCTCCTTACTTGGAGGACTCGTTTTTCTTCCTTCTCTGTTTCTCTTTTCTTTACATGTACTATCAACTCTGAACTTTCCCGAGCTCTTTGACGTCTTATCCTCACAACGTCAGATAAGAGATGTTTCTACCACCTCTCTGTCCTGGAATCACAGGATGATGCCCTGATGGCCGACTGGCCTGGGTGCCCTTCGCAGCATGGAAATCACCACTTAGTCATTCAGTCATCATCCGTTCACTCAGTACCCAACGTCACATGCTTAGGGAATACAAAGTAAAAAGATACTAGACTAGTCGTTGGTAGTTGTGTGTGTGTGTGTGTGTGTGTGTGAGAGAGAAAGAGAGAGAGACAGACAGACACATACCTCTTAGAATCTGATCAAAGCCACGGACCTATTACCCAGAAAAGTGTGCACACATGTATACACACCCTCATTTGTACAAGTTCAGTTTATGTACACGTCTATAAGTTTCAGCATGCCCTAAGGATCATTCATAAGGTCCCTCTAAATCCTTGACTCTGGGTTACAATCCCTTGCGTCTTCTATTAGACGATAAGACCCATGAGACAGAAGCTGTGTCTTCTAGGCCGCTGCACCGAGCACAAAGCACAAAGCCTGGAATCCACAGACCCTCAGTCTGGGAGGGTCAAGGTGAAGTGGCTGCATGGCCCCATCCTCAGGATCCCTTACCCATGTTTCGTAGTCCTCCTATCTTGTCACACACCAGGAAAGAAATGTATGCCTATGCTAGTCCAATGACCATTAATTTTGAAATCATGGCCCAACGCCTGACTACACACAGGCTGTGTGACATCATTTCAGACTATAAAGTGCCAAGTGCTAATTGATTTGTAAGAAAGTCCACATGTAATGCATGGCACGCTCCCAAGGGTTCCCAAGGGCTCCCGAGGGAGGGACAGCAGCATTGGACTCATGTTAGGAAATCACTCTTGCTGGCCCTTGTGGGACAGGATGACATTCTGGCCAGGAAGCAGTCTTGACTTTGGATTTGAATCTGCCCCTGATGGAGTTATTCACAGATGGCTAAGTTAAATGCAGCCTTCATAGCACTAAGGCATTTCAGCAGCAGCTAAGCAAGTGGCCCATGAAATGGAGGCACCAAAAGCCTCTGGAAGCATCACCAATGCATCACCCAGCGAAACCATTGTCTCTCCTTGGTAATGAGCATCTCCAAGGGCAGCATGGGGGGATTTCCATCAGCATGTGAGAAGGCAGGGTATGCAGGCAGTGTGGATCTCGAGAGGGAGCAAAAACAGGCAATAAAAAGCAGAAAAATAAAATGAGGCCAGGATCCAAGAAGATACTTTCTGTGGAAAAGAGAGGGGAAAAAATAGCTCCACCCCTCCTGTCCAAATGAAAAGGCATTTAATTGAATGTTCTTTATAGAGGTGAAAAAAATACCCTGTGGAGTTCCCAGTGTTTCATTATCCAATTGAGTTCGGTACCTCAAGTTTCAAAGACCATTCTCCTGAATGATTATTCTTCTCGCGGTGTCAGTCTGCCCTGTGCTTGCTGAACCCCTACTGGGCCGCATCATTTAAAAGTCAAAACCCTGAGAGTATTTTTATGCCCAATATAGTAACAGAGCAAACTCTGGTATCACTCATCTTATTCTCCACAGCCTCCTTCCCCCTCTCTGTTATGCAGATTTCTGTGCTACTGAGGGTGCTTGGAATCAACCGGCTGGTCCCCAAACCCTTTCTTAATTTTGTGAAAGGCCTCAGAGGAAAAAAGATTAGCAGGCTGAGAGAGGATGCATCACGGAGCAGCCATGGAAGCAAAGGATGGACCTCTCAGAGCGCTCCTCTTGAAGTTAGAAAAATCAGGGACAGCCCAGGGACAGTGGTGGCTGGCTTTAAGGAAGTTAAGTCTATCAGGAGACACCAGGCTTTCTCTGGGCTGAAATGGCCCACACGGAATTGCTTGTAGGAGCTTTTTCCATGAAGGGGTCTTTACTGGAGAGTCCCTGAAGGGAGCTGGGGTATAGACCCTCCCAGCAAACTTAGTTCTGTGAAATAATCCTCTTTGTTATTCTTGAGAACATTGTAAATCAGGTCCAAATCATTTGAACCTGTAGGAAGTTTTGTTTTTTGTGTTTTTTTGTCCTTTCCCCCCTCCCTTGAGAGGGAAATCTCGGGGTTGGGAGGAGAATCATTTTAAATCTCTCCCCTGAAGGAGACAAGCTACTGGGGTTGGCTGGTAAACAAGGTAAAATAATTGTCTAAAAGTTTCACATCTGACCCACTTAGCATCTGGTGCATTTTGTTAATTTAGAAAATATTTGATGACTCTGAATCTAATCCCACTTTCTCAAATAAAGGCTTAATTTCTCTTTGACTGAAATGAATAGTTATGTTGTCATACCTTAGCCAAACACCCTATAAATATAATACCCCTTTCAGCCTTGATATTTCAAAAACTGTAGATTTCATTTCAGGCTGTTATGCTATTTTATCTCCGAAGTTGTAGAATAATTTAAACCAATTTTTCCTACTTCAGTTAGTTCGAGGTTGAGTCTTCTGCCTGAATCCCTCCTTCACAGAACATGTAAACTCCCTCCAACCTCCTTCACTGGTGGAAGAGCAATCTGTTTCCAAGATTCAGGACTAAAATATGTGTGGCTGTGGGATCCTCTAGAGACACTGATAGGCTGGTTCTTTCCAGTGCTCAGTCCTCTGCTCTGTTCTAAAGGTACACAAACATCAGGCTCCTTGGGGATAGCACCCTCCCTGGGGGGCCTTCCTTTGCAGCCCCCTCCTGGTGTTGATTTGCCTGCTTCTGTCCCACAGGCTCACATATCCCTCCATTACAAGGCACAGCCACTTGGGTGGGGGAGTCCTTTAGTCCACGGTTAGCTAAGGCACGTCTCTGCTTGGCAGTTTGAGCTTCTGATCTGAGTGCCCCAATTCATAGATGGTTGTCTTAGTGCTTTGAAAGTCCAGAGTCCGTGCCAAACAGCCTCTGTGGATGCCCTCCGGTGGTCCACTGGAAGGCTACCTTTTCCACCCTAGCAACCTAAACTAAGGGGAGGAATGGTGGGGAAGGAGACTGAAAAGGCCAGTCAAGTGACAAGCTGGAATCAGCCTGGGCCTGGAGGGACTGGGAACCTCAGAGTGACATCTCTATCTAATAATGACCACTACGATTCTGAAGACTTGTAACTGTGCACCAGCCACATGCCCCACGTTGCTTGGTTAAATGCTTGAGCCCCCCCGTGAGCCGTGTCCCACCGTATCCATTGTACACTTGAGGCAGTGGAGGTTTAGCAGATTGAACACCTCCTCCAAGTCGTGCGGTGAGTAGGGCATGGAACCAAGCAAGTCAGCTGTAGACCTTTTACCCTCAACCACCACCCTACCGACCCGTTTCACACCACAGTCCGCCTCTGGGGTGCTGATTCAGACACCTACCGGGGGAAAACAACAGCTGTGCTCCTGAACTGGCTCCTGTTTGTCAGGTTCTATCTTGGAGCCTGAGGAGTTCCTCCGCCCGTTCTGGAAAAGCGTCCTCATTCCTGACTCTCCGTCTCCTATCGACCTTGGAGGCATCCAGTTTACGTCCCTGTCCACTTAACACAATGAAAACAGTTTGCCACCATTTACTTATTGTTTTCATTGTACAAATGTTTATTGTGTCTATTGTGTTTTTTTTTGGTTTGTTTTGCTTTGTTTGGTTTTTAGGATGCTCCTGGCCCCTGGGATACAACTCAGTGAACAAAATGGATAAACCCATCACACTCTTAGATCTTAAAGCTTCCCATCTGCTTCCTCTGCATCAGGTCCCTTACATATGTTGTAAGGGCTTTTGTTGTCACAGCTTTTCTGAGCGGCGTTTTACAAACAGGAAACAAAAAATTTGGAAGGTGAAGTGGCTGGCCCAACGTACTACAGAGAATAAGTAGGGGGGAAAAAAGGTGAATTCAATTCTCTGATTCTAGCTAGAACCTGAGTTCTTTTTCTGCCACTAGTCTCTGCTGCCCCCTATGGATTCACAGAGGGAGTTCATGGGTACCTGGAGGCACTGTCTTACCTAGAATCCTCCAGTTCCTGCTCATCTCTTCAGTTTAGAACCACTTTTAACACCTGCCCAGAGCAATTCTCTAAATACTCCCCCACCCAGTCGTTCATGATTTTATTGAACAAGCAGGTACTGGGTCCCTGTTCGGGACCAACCACCACTCTAGGAGCTGTGATGTCAGCTGGGAAGAACACACCTGGTCCTACACTCATGAAATTTCCATATTCATGTCCTAAGGATGCATTTTCCCTTGTTGATTTTTCTCAGGAATTATCGTTTCAGTTCCTACTTTGGACTTGCTATTCCTGATATTTTGGCCTCCAGGCATTGAGTCCAGGGATGGCATTCAAAATACTTAACACCTGGTTCAATCAGAAGGCCACCAACCCTAGTGGCTACAGAGAGTTCCTGGAGCTTCTCTGCGGTGACAAGTATTAACCCTTTAGTTGCTGAATTATAATAAGGCTCTGGGGGATCCCAGAGGAAGGCTGGGGCACTGGGGCTGGGGAACTCGGGTCTTGGGGGGACAGGTTTTTACCGGGGCAGGGAAGCCTTCCAGTGTGTCTACAAAGGCTGTACATGTGTGTGCTGGCAAAGTGTCAGCCCTTCTCACATCACACGTGGGAGTTTGCCCTTTCTGCCCAGATGGGATGCTCACCGGGGGCAGGGACCCCATCAGCTCTCCGTTCCTCCACACAAGCCTGGCATAGCACGCATTCTATCTGATTCATCCATGACTGTATTCTTGATGTAAGTTACTTCTCAAAGCTGAGCAGTACAGATGAGATGAAGCTCTAGTTTTTATACTGTAATATCTCTTGGTAGTTTTTCCTGTAAATTTCACTTTCGCAGTTGGAAGAAATGGCTACATTTTTGTTGCTGTTAAGTAAGGTCTGCCATATTCTGTGTGTTACCAGCGTTTGATAGAACCTGCCGTTTGGAGCATTATGCGGTCCACAACTCCACTGTGCTCATTTGAACACTCAAAGGGTAGTTCGAGAATAAGTTTAGAGCAAGGCCAGCAGTGCCCACCGAAAGAGCATTACCACCATGCTCTGTCAGCCCAGAGACCTGGACCACAGGTAGCAAATAGATGACACTCCTTCTGTCCCCAGCCCCTACCGCTTTCAAAAGTGTACCTTATAAATTCACGACTGCACTCCTCAAGATCTCACAAAACTTCTCACCATATCACTTCATGCAGCTACTCTCAGTAGATCTGAATTAGTTCAAGAAATTAAACCTATTGCCATCCCATATCCAGGCTGCCTTAAACTAGGAAAAAAAATATAAAGATCTTATCTCGCCCAGCCAAAAAGATGCTGATAATTATTTACCTGTTTAGGAAAAAGAAAACATTATTTAGATTCGGGCTCATATATTAATTTAACTTAGTGCTCAAGATGAGATCTGTCATTTGAGTGAGAATCCGGTGACTAATGGTAAGATTTACAAGGGCTCCTTTAGGGCTGCGTGTATGTGTACCTGTGTGTATGTGTGTGTGTGTGTGTGTGTGTGTGTGTGTGCGCGCGCGCGCGCTCTACCCTGCTGTAAGATTTCATTAGATTTGATGCCTAACAAAACAGAAAGAAACTGTGGTCTTTTCAGAAGACAATGCGGTGTGTCTTTATCGCGGGTTTGTTCTTGCTTTATCAGGAGCAAAGCTCATGTTCACACAGTGGTCATTTCTGTCACCACCATGGGTCCAGATTTAAGATATACTTGAGGCTTTGCAAAGTAATCAGAAACTTTCTCCCCCAGGTAGCTCTGAGTTGAGAAAACTTTGACGAGTAAAGTAGCAGTAAAATCAAATGCAGTCTCAATGTCTTGAACTGGAACCATGGAAGCAAAGAGGCGGGCGTATTGGCTGTCCATGGGCGCCACGTTACTTTTGTTACAGCGCTTTGTTTACAATGCAAATACTAACCCTGTGGAGTGGATATTATGAGTCCCATTTTACAAATCCAGACAACAAGAGCATCAAAGTGATTAAGCATTTGGGTAGGAGTTTCACAACCAGAAAGCTAATATTAGAACTCAGGTCTGTCTGATTTCAAAGCTCCTTCCACACTATCTAAAATATTCATGCCCCAGATGAAAGCTTTTCTTATTTTCCCCTGGACTTTTTCTCAGATTTGTAGCTCTGCTTTCAATACAGGGTTTCTTGAAATGGATGATGTGATTATACTTCTAGTTTTTACTCCCCAACCATCATTTCAAAGGGAATTGACATGCAGCTGAACGGATAATGGCGGGGTGAGCCATAAATGCAGGTCAACCTTTCTAATGTAGGCCGCCTAATGTCTGAGTTACCCAGCACTGTTTTTAGAAGTTGCCTCCCCACTCCAGGACAGAGGTTATAGGCACAAATGTCCACAGGGGCCCGGTAGTTGTTGTAAATAAGTGCCACAGGCTGGTCTGTGGGGAGAAGTTAGTGGTCGGCATGCGGGGGTGGGGGGAGAGGGATACTGGGCTGCACTAGAAAACACATGAGCGAGGGTCACTGGAATGGCTCAGTTGGTTAATGTCCAACTCTCGATCTTGGCTCAGGTCATGATCTCACGGTTCATGGTACTGAGAGCCCTGTGTAGGGCCCCACACGGACGGCCCGGGGCCTGCTTAGGACCCTCTCACTCCCTTTCTCTCTGCCCCTCTCCTACTTGTGTACACTCATGCACTCGTTCACTCGCTCTCTCTCAAAATAAATAAACTTAAAAATATATAAAACACGTGCTACAGTGGGGGTCTTTACTCCATTGGGATGAATGCTAGGTCCCCGCAAGGAGACCACAGCGAGCTCTACCTGGCTCTTTGGAAGGGAACTTAATGGAGGGGCTGTTTTATAAGGCGCAAGCAGAGAAGTGCATCCTCCAGAGTCACAGTCCTTCTCTGTTCAGTTTATTGCTTGTGTCCCCATTTGCGACCTGGGGAAAATGGTAGAAGGTGCCGCCTGGGGAAATGAGAAAAGAGTCTCAGATTGGACAGAGTCTAAGAGCTCCATTTATATAGCAAATTACACATTGCTCAGTATTTAAAGATGTGGCTGTGTTTGGTCTTCTTTTCATTTTACCCGTGGAGGAGAAAGTTGGCCATGAGGGAAGGAACCAGGCTGACTGGACCCTCCTTCCTTCTCTTGGGTGGTTGGTTATCAGAGTTCCCGGTGGATAGCTTTCAGTCTCCTGTTTGTAAAAGTGATGAAAACAAATGAACAAGGTCACTGTTTGGCAGAGTGCCTAAAACAGCCCTAGTTACTCTGGTCACTTATAAAGACAAGTCTTTCCCTTCTGCGAGTCTGAATATTTGGAAGCATTGAGTATAGTTTCCAACAGAGACATGCTCAGGAAATTTCATTTTCTTTTCCTCATTTATCCTTTTCTCCCTCTTTTTCTTTTTCTTCCTTTTCATTATTAGAAGTAGCAGCAGCACATGGCTAACATTTATTGAAGATTTTTCTCATGCCAGGAACTAGGCTAAGTGCTTAAATGGATAATCCTATTTATATTGACAATAACCCTAGGATGTGGGCACAGTTTGGATTTTCATTTTGCAGATGAAGAAACTGAGGCTCAGAGAGGTGGAGTGCTTTGCCCAAGGAAGCTGAGTTGTTAAGAACTTGGCAGAGATGAGGTTCCAAACCAGGCAGTCCGCCACCAGGGTCCTCACTTAACACTAAATTTCACACTTCTTAGGACTGTTCAAACCCAGCAAGTGTACTCAGAGAACAATAGAGAACGTGGAGATGAAAGGCATGCCAGTGGTTTCTCCCTCCATCCTGCTTCCTTTCAGCATCTTAAAAAGCCCTGGGTGAATAAAGCTAGACAGTGATCAAAGAAAAGTCTGATGCATGTTCTTTTTTGTTGTATGATTCAGTTGCTTACACATAATTCATTTGTAAATTGATACTAATGAAAGTTGGTCTTGAAATATTGTATACAACCCAAATCAGGAGTTGGCACCAAATCCCCACTTGGCCCACAAATTATTTACTCTTGCCAAATTAGAGTCTAGAGTAATTTACCATAAGATGGGTTTTTAACCCTAATATAGAGACACATCAAGAGTTTGCTATGAAAGCTCACTGGCTTCTAGAAGCAGCTCTTGTTAAGGGAATGCAATCAGGGCAAACATATCACTTTAGTCTTTTCCCCAATGTTATTAATTCCACCTTGTAATAAAGGAAAAATAAATGGAAAACTCTTGTGCCGTATTAATTCATTTGGGCCCATTTATTTCCATCAGTAGCATCTCTCTCTCTCTCTCTCTCTCTCTCTCTCTCTTTTTCCAACAGTAGCTTCTGAGAGAAAGTTGGTTCAGTCCCTTTTCCCATGTTCAGGCTCAGTGTAGGATTTTATGTTTTCATAATTAACAGGGACATTTTTCAAATAGAAAGATATTATTTTTGTGCTTTTTGGAAAAAAGAACAGTGGCTACTGAGTACGATTTTCCAAACGGAGTGTAGATTTTTCGTTTTCAACATACATCTCTTTCTCCTGATGTTATGGATTTGGGCTTTAGGGCAACCTAGTACCAAGCTTCTAGCTGTCAGAATTGGCCAATTTATTGTCTCCTAAATAGGAACAGTGAAACTGCTGCATTATCATGATATGCTACTGCAAGCAAAGAGCATCAGTTTTCTAAGCAGATGTTTCCCAAGGACCTGCCTACTGTACCCAAATTGCACTTTGTTTTACTGGATTCAGTTGGTGCCATTGTGATTTAAAGATGAGCTAACTCTTTGGCTGACCATTAACTATTGCATATCGGTCTGTATTGTCAATTACATAGTTTGTCTAGATCTTGTTTTTTATTTATTTATTTACTTGGGGTTAATTAAATTTGAGATTATGCCAAAAGTTTTTCACTTTTGAATGATGGAGTTAGGTCTTATCAGTGGGCCCAGCCTCCCTTTAAAACTCTGTGATACGCTTACATTAAGACGTAATTCAATGTATTTGCAAGTCAAATTGAGGGGGAAAAATGGGAGCTATTCACGTCCAAAAGTGTTTCCCTCCAGTGAAAAGATCCCCAGGTGATCAGAGGTCTGAACTTGAGATCCACAGGACAGCACAGGACGGACTTGAGGAGACCCATCAACCTTCTATCGTGTGCAAAATGCTGTGGGCATGGACATGTTTCACAAAATGTTTTAACATTAACAAAAGGGTTCATAAGAAGCGTTGGCCTTATGTAATTCTTCTAAATAACGGGGTCTGGCCAATGATACATGATCTGGGGGCATATTTATAATATATTTGCTTACTGCCTATCCTCATTCATATCATTCGACTACTGCATGCTTCATTATATAAAAGAAAAATAATAGGATTTACCTAAAGCCCAAAGGAATACTGATCTTGTGCTAATTAAAGTTTGTTCTAGGATTTTGGAGTCTCAGATGAGAAACCCAGAGTCATTTTGAGTTTGGTTATTTTATTCATTTGAAGTCAGTATTCAATTATTTAAATTGAGCATGTGAATTTTCCAAGGTTTTATTATCTTTCTCCATCTTTTGACTCCATTGAGTACATTTTGTACCACTAAAGAAGAGGGAAAATGGAATACTCAATATTGAAATTCAAAAGCAGCCTCAGGTTACATATTTCTGACCCTTACTGAGCAAAGATTACAGTGTTTAGGGCTGCGTGGGTGGCTCAGTCTGTTGAATGTCTGGCTTCAACTCAGGTCATGATCGCACGGTTTGTGAGTTCGAGTCCCACATCTGGCTCTGTGCTGGCAACGTGGAGCCTGGAGGCTGCTTCAGATTCTGTGTCTCTGTCTCTCTCTGCCCCTCCCCCACTCGTGCTATGTCTCTTTCTCTCAAAAATAAACAAACATTAAAAATATTTTTTTTTGTTTTTTTTAATAGTTTATTGTCAAATTAGTTTCCATATAACACCCAGTGCTTCTCCCCTCAAGTGCCCCCCACCA
>PJEM01009735.1:0-42913 GCA_004023845.1 Helogale parvula
AATACTGGCTTTGAGGACCTCTCCTTTACACGGCGCTTTTCATACTTTGTCTACAAACCAAAAGGTACGTTATCTTCCTTATCATTATGTTTCTGCTGAGCACTGTGATAAGCACTTTATTATCTCGGTTTATCTTTCTAACGCCTTCGATGGAGGGGGAACCTTGTGCACTCAGTTTCAGCCACATTGACATCCCTTTACTTCTCCAAGAGTCCAGTTTTTCCATCCCAGGTCCTTCTTCTCTGGATAATGCCTACTTATCCTTCAGGACTCAGCTTTTCCCAGGAGGTCCTGCATGATCCTGCTCAGCTAGGTTAGCTCCTGCTAGTAAAATTTATCACAACAGAATTTATCACAGTGGAATTTTTTGTATAGTTACCTATTTAATGTTTGTGTGCACTGTTGAATCATAAGCTACATGAGGCAGGGACCCCATCTATCTTACTCCCCAGTGTATTCTCAGTACCCATCATGGTGTTGGTCACATACAAAATGCTCAGAACTATTTGTTGAAGGAATGAATGTTGAAAATGAATTCCTTTTCTACTTAAGGGGAAACCAAGGCTCAAAAAATTTAAGTAACTTTCCTGAGATCACACACTGAAAGATTATTAGAGCCAGGACTCCAAACTTCAGACTTTTAGCCACTATTCTCATAGACTTTCTAATTTCTGAAGAAGAAAATAAAGTTCTGAGATACAAAATGACTTGCCTGAAGTCACATAGCTCGTAAATAATAGCATCAGAATTAGAATTCATGTCTTCTAATATTTATGTCCTTTTATACCTCCTTATGTTGCTTTACCCTGCCCTCTAGAAACTTAAAATTAGTGGGATATGACAAGGCATACATGTAGGACAAGTTAAATTCATAGTAAAAGAAATTAAAAGGGACATATCTACAGGGCCTGGCCTCATGCCTGGTACACGGTAGATGTTCTACGAGTGTCTACTGAATGAATAATGGTCATACAGCTTCCACCTTTGGAATATTTACAACATGTCTCATGCTACTAAGTGTTTATGAGCATATCAAATGAATTTCTCAAAGTAGGGCCCTTGAAATCTGGGAAGCTTGCTAAAATGCAGATGCCTGGGACTGAGACCCATTGACTTGGCATCTGTGTGCGTGGGTCTTGAGAATCTGCACTTATTTCCGGGTAACTCTCATGTCCATTAAAGTGTGAGACACAATCCACTGCTAAAACAACCATGAAGACAGACATGGATAGCACAAGGGGAAATGCTGCTCTAGAAGTAATGAGAGGTTCTGAAGGTCACACCACTGATAAGCATCAGAGATAATAAGGATTTGCATTGTTTTGACTCCAAAAGCCTGTACTCTTTCTACTGTGAAAGGAGGGAGGGATGGGGACAGGAAAAGAAGATGGGCAGAATGGAAGAATAGGCAAGAGGAAGGCGGGAAGTAAGGCCAAGTGAGTAACAAGGAAAACAGATTGCAATGAGAAGGGGAAGAGACTACCATCCAGCCGGGTTGTCAGAGAATCTTTGCTGCAAGCCCTGGGAACAGAATGGAGATTTCCGAGTTGCCTTGCCCCTTACTGTATCTAATAGCATTCACTCATTGTGGCCAGAGGGACAGCCTTTCAAACACAGGTTACTCGAAACAGAAAGGATTTTTAAATGAAAAATGCATTTTGTTAAATACAGTGCTTGCATTTGCCAAAAAGCGACTTTAGAAGGACCAGACATAGGCCCTCTCAAATGTGAATCAGCTGCCCAGATAAAAGGACCCCAAATCAGATTCCTGTTACCTTTTCCATGTCTGCAACAAGCATCTGTATGCAGTTGGAACCCTCCCCCCTCCCCGAGTTGCAGAGCTAGTAAGAAGCCTGAAGATCAGAGACAGTCCTTTGCAATCAGACAAATCATTTCACACAGTGTGTCAGGTAATTATGAAAACCGAGGGACGATATGAGTAAACTTGCTCCAGACTGACTTTAAGTATTGCCTTTAAGTAGCAGAGAAGTTCTCTGCTGCTACATCTTCCTCTCTCTAATGTGTCTAATTGCATGTATGTATTCTGTTTTTCAACAGGTATAATAATGGCATACCTACTATGTTCCATTACTACTCACTTGCATCATTAAAGCTTCAGAGTTGGAGCTCTAATCTGGCTTTAAAGCCTCTGTCAGAATAATCTACTAGAAAACTCTATTTCTGTTAAATTTCGTTGGCATGGCAACCACCAAGACACACTGTGCAGAGTGCCTTGAATCCCACAGTCTGTTAGCCTGAGTGAGTGTGTGGAGAGGAGGCCATATATAGAGGCTAAAAATAGACAAGTTAGAGCAAGGTGTCCTGCATCCCCACCACCTAGGAGGATTATGACTTACTTGCTCCCCTTGGTGGGGTCAAATGTGAGCCATAGGAAAGAATCTGTTAGTCTTCCAGTGTGTGGGTTTTTCCAACCCAGTGCCTGGAGTAGAAATGTGGAGACCCAAGGGCTAATGCCAGCTTCACTCTCTAATTAGTTGTGTGAGATTCTATTCAAGCTGGGTGACATCTCTGGGCTTTAGTGTCCTCATTCGTAAAGGACAGGGAGCTGTTATGGATTAAAGACTTTCCAGTGCCACAGTCCTGGCTGCTAGTCCAATGAGTTTGTCAGTTCCTTGCTAACGTGGATTGAGTGGCTGGGGGAGAAGACATGGCAGACAGTCATGGTGGTAGTGAAGTTTGTCAACAGGCAGTTTGCCAAAAATCATCAGTTGTCATCTCTTCTGGTAATAACATCTAATATGTATCAAGTGCTTACCAAGCGCTTACTAATTAATATGTATCAAGTGTGTATCGATGTGCCAAGGATGATTCTAAGTGATTTTGACATAATATGCTATTTTACCTTCCTAACAAGTCTAGGACGAAGGCATTACTGGTATCCCTATTTTGTCAATGAGTAAACTGAGTCATAGAGAGGTAAAGAAAACAGATCATTTCCACAGAAGTAGCTAGGATTCAGACTCAGAACCGCCTAAATACAGAACCGACATGCTTGACCATGATTCCATTGTATCTGGTGCCTCCGTCCTTGCCTGGTACCCTGATGGCTCTCAGAAACTGATTGTCAAATGTGTAAATAACTGGTATGTTAGAAGGTTCTCAGTGCTTGATTGTTTTTTAATTTTTTATGTTTATTTATTTTTGAGAAAGAGAGACAGAGAAAGAGTGAGAGTGGGGGAGGAGCAGAGAGAGAGAGGGAGACAGAATCTGAAGCAGGCTCCAGGCTCTGGGCTGTCAGCACAGAGCCTGATGTGGGGCTCAAGCCCACAGACTACGAGATTATGACCTAAGCTGAAGTCAAACATTTAACCAACTGAGCCACCCAGGCACCCCTAAGTCCTTTTCTTTCTTGGTAATTTATTATGTGAAGAGACATCGCCCTTAAATGAAATGATTGTGGGAGAGCTAGAAAGCATGTTGCTATGGAATAAAATATACAGAAAAAGATACAGTTAAAATAGGGGGGTTGTTAGATAATGAGCTTAAATTATGTAATTATGTGACAGATCAGTTATGGAACTGATGTTCAGTCAAAATAGGGCCTGTTTTCTAGGACCTGGAATACATAGGTGATTTTATTCTGCTGTTTTAGGCAAATTTTTATTTTAGAAGCAAAGAGGGAAAAGAGAGCACTTATAACCTTAGGCAAAAGAGAACTGAACTGGAAAATAAAATATAGGCTATGGAAATAATTGTTTTAATGTGTAGTTATTTTTGAGAGAAAGAGAGAGACAGAGGCAGAGTGAAAGTGGGGTAGGTAGGGGCAGAGAGAGAGAGAAACACAGAATCCAAAGCAGGCTCCAGACTCTGAGCTGTCAGCACAGAGCCCGATGTAGGTCTCGAACTTATGAACTGTGAGATCATGACCTGAACTGAAGTTGGACAAGTTGGACATTTAACTGACTGAGCGCCCCAGCTATAGAGATAATTCTTATTAGGAAGAAAGATTGCTCTCCCCCCTCCCCTCTTCTTCCCTCCGCCCACAGCCCCAGGAGTACAGGACTGATTTCCCAGGTTATGCTAAAAGATGTATTTTACTAGGTGGCTTGTGACCATAAGGTTATTTAAAAAGACAGTTTCTTGGGGAGCCTGGATGGCTCAGTATGTTAAGTGTCCAACTCTTGATATCAGCTCAGGTCATGATCTCATGGTTGGTACAATCAAGCCCCCCGTCAGGCTCTGTGCTGACAGTGTGAAACTTGCTTGGGATTCTCTCTCTCTGCCCTTGACCTGCGTGTGTGTGCGTGCACATGCATGTGTGTGTGTCTCTCTCTTCCCCACCTCAAAATAAATAAATAAATAGCGTTTTTAAAAAGCGACAGCTTCTTTGGAACATGACTATTACAAGGTGAAAATAAGTACTGTTTTTCAGTCTCTACTGTCTAGTCTTATTCCTCTCTAAAAATTAGTTGTTAGATTAGTTTAAACTTTTTACTGGAGATTTTTCATATTGTAAGTATAAATCATTATGAATTCTCACAACTGGGTACACTTCATGTGACCAGCATCCAGATCAAGAAACAGCAATTCCCTGCTTCCCAGAACACTCCCTTATAGTTCTATCAAATACTCAACCTTTCCTCGCCTGGGGTAACCAGCATCCGGAGTGCTAACAGCATTGGTTAGGCTGGCCTCTGTGTGCTTCACATAAATCATAATGCATGTACCCTTTTTGGTTGCTGCCTAATAGTATTTGAAAGTGTTATTCCAATTTACAAACGTTACCAGAAATGTGGAATGGTCCCAAACACTACATATCCTCTCCAACTCTTGGAATTTTTTGATGTTAACTTAGACATTCTGGTAGGTGTGTAGTGATGATCTCATTGTGGTTTAATTTCCAAGGCCCTGATGGCTAATGGGGTGGAAGTATTCATTCACACATATTTTGGATATTTGATATTGTCTTTGTGGTTATGTCTTTTCTTCATTTTACCCTTTGGTTGTCTGCCTTATTGATTACTGGAAGTTTGTGTGTGTTCTAGATATGAGTTCCTTGTTATATGTACATATGGGGATTTTTTTCTCTATGATTAGTACATTTTATGCCTTGCTTAGGAAATCTCTACCTCCTCCAAGGTCATGAAGATGTCTTCCTATGCTCTAATCTAAAAGCTGTATGTAATTTTCACACTTACATCTGCGATCCATCTCGAATTAATTTTTGATTAATAGTAGAGAAAGGAGTCCATAGATACATATTTTTTCCACATATTCAATTCATCCAACAACATTTATTGAAAATATTTTTCTTTTACCCATTTTATTATTGCCTTTGTCATGAATCAGATGACCATTTATATGTGGGCTCTCTAATCTAGTTCACTGGTTAGTTTATATAACTTTGTGTCAATTCCATGAGTTCTTCATTTCTATAGCTTAATGATGGGTTTTGTTCTCAGATACAACGAATCTTCCAGCTTTGCTCTTCCTCTTCAATTACCTTAGATATCTTTGGCCCTTTGTATTTCCATCTTAATTTTAGAATCAGCTGGTCAACCTCTCGGAAGAAAAAAAAATCCTGCTGGGATTTTGACTGGGATAGTAGTTTTATTTTGTTTTGTTTTAAAGTTTATTTATTTATTTTAAGAGAGACAGAGACAGAGGGCACAGGGGAGGGTCAGAATGAGAGGGGAAAGAGAGAATCCCAAGTAGGCTCCACACTGTCTGCTGAGAGCCCCATGCGGGGCTCCATCCCCAGAACCATGAGATCATGACATGAGCCAGATGAAGCCTCGGACACTTAACCAACTGAGCCACCCAGGTTCCCTGTGATAGTGTTAATTTATAGAATAATTTGAGAAGACTTGACATCTTTACAATATTGAGCTTTCTAAATATAAAAGTTTATTTGCAAATGCATTTAGATATTGAGTTTCTCTCAAGAATGTTTACACTTTTTAATGTTTGGGCATTGTAAATCTTTTGTTAGAATTATTTCTATGTAGTTTATATTTTGATGCTATTATAAATAATACCTTTTAAACTATAATTTCCTATTTGTGAATGATATAGAAATGCAAATGATTTTTAAATAATCTTGGATCCAACAACATTGCAGATTTCAATTATTAGTTTAGATGGTTTATAGATTATTCTAAATTTTTGTGAAATATGACCATGCAGTCTACAAATACTGATAGCTTGTTTTCTTCCTGTAAAATTCTAATGTCTTTTAAAATATATTGCAATGGTTAGGACCTCCACAAAAATACTAAGTACAAGTAGTAATAGCTGCATCCTTGTCTTATTTCCAGTCTTAGAAGGAAAGCTCTCAGTATTTCACCTTTGGGTATGATGTTTGCTGTTGCTTTTTTGTAGTATTCTTATTTGTTTGACAAAGTTGCCTTTTATTCCCAGTTTGTAAAGAAGTTTTTAATGTTTATTTATTTTTTGTCGTGTCCCGCCCCGGCCGCTCTGGCCCGAGGGGCGGAAAATCGACACGGGTTCTTCTCCTGAGAGAGGGAGAGAAAACAGGGCAGGAAAGGGGACGCACAGAGAATGAAACACAACTCACGGTTTCTGGTCAGGCGAAGAGAGAGAGCGTTTATTGAGAGAACTGTCTCTTATAAAGGCTTTCAGGGTGGAGCAAACGACATAGCTAACGTAGCTGACGTAGGTCGAGGTAGGTCGGTTGCTAGGAAACAGGGTTAAGAGATTAAGACTGGAGTGACAGAGGAACTGGACTAAATTGTTTTAGCACAGCGCCTGAGGGGCCGAATACTACCCTGCCTGCAGGCGGTTGATCTTTGATCTTCTGGCTTCTCTGACAGGGAGTGGTGCTTCCCTGCCTATTTGCAACTCCCTTCAGGGAGTGACAAACCTGGCTAGCAAAATGGCGAAGCAGCGGAGCAGCTAAGATCTCAGCTGCTCCCCACAATTTTTGATAAAGGAGACCACAAGTAGGAGAGGGGCAGAGATAGCAGGAACCAGAGGATCTGAAGCAGGCTCTGTGCTGACAGCGGGGAGAGCCCAATGTGGGCTCCAACCCACCCATGAACGGTGAGATCATCACCTGAGCTGAAGCCAGACACTTAACTAACTGAGCCACCCAGGAGCCCCAAGAGTTTTTTTCTTAATATATAAAAAATGAGGGAGAGATAAATTTTATCAAATTGTTTCTCTGCAACTATCAAGATATTCATGTAAACTTTCTCCTTTTTTAGTTAATATGGTTGGGTTAGGCCGATCTTGCATTCCCAGAATAAGTTTAATTTATATGTCATTAGATTCAATTGTGTAAAATTTTGTTAAAGATTTTCTCTTCTGTGTTCATGAGAGACTGGTCTGTAACTCGTCCTTTCTTGTAATGCCCTGTTATCCAGAAGAGTTTGTGCAAGATTTGTGTCATTTCTTCTCCTTAAATTTTTTGTAAGAATTTACCAGTGAAACCATGTGGGCTTCGAATGTTCTTCAAGGGGTATTTTAAATAATGGGTTAACCATCTTTAATATATATTACTTATTCAGATTTTCTACTTCTGAAAGGTTTGGTAAGTTGTATTTTTCTAAGAATTTATCCATTTCACCTAAATTGTCAAATTGATTATTAAAAAATTATTTTTACATTTATTTATTTTGACACAGAGAGAGAGACAGAGCGTGAATAGGGGAGGGACAGAGACAGAAGGAGACACAGAATATCCAAAGCAGGCTTCAGGCTCTGAGCTAGAGGTCAGCAAAGAGCCTGACGCGGGGCTTGAACTCATGAACCCATGAGACCATGACCTGGGCCAAAGTCAGACATTCAACCAACTGAGCCACCCAGGCACCCCTCAAATTAATTATTAAAGTACTTGATTTCCAAGTAGTTGGCATTATTCTAGGTATATTTTTGTTATTGATTTCTACTTTGAGCCTATGTGGAAAAATGGCAAATATCAATGACTTTAATTTTTTCAAGTTTGTTGATACTTTTCTTCATGATTTCAATAAAAGGTTCATTTGCACTTAAAAAGAAGGTGCGTTGTATCATTGTTTGATGTAGTATTCTATATAAGCCAGTAAGATCAAGTTGGTCAATTGTGGTATGTTTTTACAGATTTTTTTTGTTAGACTATTTTATGAGGTAATAAAGTATGCTGAAGTTTTGCATTAAGAGTATGGATTTGTTCGTTCCTTCTTTTAATTCTGCCCATTTTTGCTTCAAAGGTTGAAGCCCTGTTACGGAGTCCATACAAATTTAGGATTGTGAGAGCTTCCTGTTGGATTTGCCCATTTATAATTATGAAATCTCTGTCTTTATCTGTGGTAATGCTTTTTTGCATTACAACTACTTTGTATGATTTTAGTATAGATAAACCACCTTTCTTTCATTGAGTGTTTTCATCGCTTTTTTGTTATTGCTCTTTTACTGTCAACTTTTCTGTTGTATTTTGTTGTCTCTTATCTTTAAAGTGTGACTCTTTAAGCACAATATAGTTGTTGACTAATCCAATCTGACAACCATAAACCTTGATGTATTTAGTTCATTTATACTTAATGTAATTACTTGCATAGTTGAATTTATATACACCATGATGCCTTTCATTTTCTATTAAAGCTTTTCTATGCTACTTTTTTCCATTTTCTTTCCTTCTTTAGGACTAATCAAACATTTTTTAAAAGTATTATTCCATTTATCCCTCCTATTGTCTTATAATTTTAGCTATTAACTATTCATATAGTGGTTCTCCTAGATATCTGACATACATTCTTATCTTTAAAATAGACTAATACAAATTGTAATGTTGACTATTGCCTGTCTTTCACTTTGTGTTATTGTTCTACATATAATGCAAACCTATGTGACATTATGATTATGATTTTGTAGAATTTATATTTGTATTTATGGATTTAGTTTCCATTTCTGCTGTTCTTCATGCCCTTCTGCATCTCATGCTCCTATTTGGGATTATTTTCTGTCTGCCTGAAGCTAGGTCTTTAATTTGCCTTTAGGGAATGCCTTCTATCAACAAATTCCCTTAATATTGTCAGTCTGAAAATGCACTTGTCTCATCATCATTGTTAAAAGATATTTTCACTGAATATAGAATTATAAGCTAGAAGTCATTTTATTTTAGTTCTCTAAAGATTTCATTAACAGTCTTCTAACTTTCCTTGTGTGGGGGGCAGGTGTAGTGTACTACCAAGATTCTTCTTTGAGGATGGAGGTACTTACATTCCTCTTGCTTGGAGTATTTCATGCTGACAGAACATAGTTTTGTCCCTCTTCAGGAATCACCCTTGGATGAGGACCCTTGTTCAAAGTTACAGCAAATATCTATGATGTGGAAAGTGGAAACCAGCTAAGTGCTTGAGGTGGGCCCCCTTCCTAAGTGTGTGAAACTGCAGGAGACTTCACTTTGTTTTGTAGGAACCTGACTCCCCAAATGTCCACATAGCTCCAGAATTCCCAGTGCCTTTGGGGCTCCCTATATCTCCAGTTTGTTGCTAAGCCTCAGGATCTAAAGGCTTACTGATTTCCTTTTCCCTGAGCAGAGGCTTTCCTTTTGGCTAAGCCAGATCTTTATCCTGAACCCAGGATAAGCAATGCTTCCAAGGAAGGAAGAGCTGGTGGCTGGCATTCATCTGGGAAATTTCTTTACTCTCTATAAATGCATCTTATTCACATAGTCCTTGTTATCCACCTTGTTATCCAATCCAGATGGTTGGACCCCCACAAAATCCATATGTTGAAGTCCTAAGCCCCAATGTTTCTGGAAATAGTATCTGGAAATGGGGCTTTGGGAGATAATTAGTGTTAGATGATGTCATGTGGGTGGGACCCTTATTATGAGATTAGTTTGCCCTTAGAAGGAGATACACCAGGGAGCTTGCTCTCTCTCTCCCTCTTCAGGAGCCTGCACCAAAGAAGGCTATGTGACCACTTGGCAAGAAGGCAGCTATCTGCAAGACAGGAAGAGAGGTCTCACCAGAACCTGATGATACTGGCACCCTGGTCTTGGACTTCCAGTCTCTAGAACTGTGAGAAAATTAATATGTGTTGTTTAAGCTACCAGGTCTAAGGTATTTTGTTATTGCGCCTGAGCAGACTTATATAGTCTTCATTACTCCAGTAGTTCACTGAGGTTTTTAAAAATATGCTTTTTAGAATTTATTTGGCCTTTTCTAGGTGTTGCAGACATTACCTATTATGTCCCATTGGGAAATGGACATCTGATTCGCTGAAGTTTTTAAGCCAGATTTTTCTATTGCTCTCATAATGTAATGGCTTCACTACATACTTTATGTTGTCCCCCAGTATCCATTCTCCCCTTCTTTCATAGTGAAAGAACCCTTAACCATCAGTTGGCTACATGGGTGCCCAGAGTAAAGACTACATTCTCCACTCTCCTTTGCAGAGAGGTATGAATCTTCTTTCCCTTAGAATGCAAGCAGAAATTGTGTGGACAACTTCCCAGTGGTATCTTCAAAGAAAAGGGATCTGTTCTCGCTTCCCTCCTTCCCCCTTCCCACAGGCTGGGACACACACCTGGTGGTGTGCCCTCTTGTCCCACATGGACAAGACAACTCCTTAGAAAAAGAAGAGTAAAAACGGGGGCAGCTCCCCACATTTTCAGTGAGCAGAGCCACCATACCAGCTCAGAATTTGATCTGAGACAGAAACCTGATTTTTATATTTTTATTGTTTGTACCATTAATGATTTTTTTTCCCATTTATACTTTTGTCCTTAGTTTATCTCTTTTTAAAAACAGTTCTCAGGGCACCTGGGTGGCTCAGTCAGTTAAGTGTCCGGCTTCTGCTCAGGTCATGATTTCATGGTTCGTGGGTTTGAGCCCCGCGTCAGGCTCTGTGCTGACTGCTAGCTCAGAGCCTGGAGACTGTTTCAGATTCTGTATCTCCCACTCTCTCTGACCCTCCCCTGCTCGTGCTGTCTCTCTCCATCTCTCAAAAATAAATAAAAAACATTAAAAAAAATAAAAAGAGTTCTCTTGAGGTATAATTGACGTATAATGAACTTCACATATTTGAAGTGAACAATTTTATAACCATTAATATTTTTGTCTCTGTCACATGTTGAATGTATGTCCCAACAAATATACTTACAATATCCTCATCATTTGGTGTTAGAATGTTGGTATTTGTGAATACATTAATAAAGTATTTACTAGGTGCCAGGCTTTGGTTGTGCTAACTTGGAAGATTGGGGCCCAGAGACTAAATCTGAACCCCAGATATTATTTATTTGGCTCAGCTGGGGGTGTGTGGCTACATGGCAATAATTGCCAGGATCTGAGTAGAAGTTGCCCTTGTTAGATGACACTTTCACTGTTTCATCTACTACTTCATTTACCTGCCTGCTCACTATTAGAATTAGAATTTGGGACCCTTCAGTTAGAAATTCTAAGATATAAGACATACCCCTTGTTTTCAGTACACGTATGTTCTAGAGGGTGATGATCATGTATGACAATCACTGCCTCATAACACGGGTTGTCCGTCTACAGCCTATGGGTCAAATCTGTCCCACCATCCGTTCTGTAAATAACATTTTTATTAGCACAAGATCATGCCCGTGTGCTCACATATTGCTGCTTTGGCACAACTGTGACAGAGCTGCATTGTTGTGGCTGCCACTGTAGAGCTCCCTGCATGGAGAGGTTCGTATGGCAGCTGTAACAAGCTGGGTGGCTAAAGTAGCAAAAATTAAACCTTTCCCAGTTGTGAAGGTCAGAAGTCCAAGGTCAAGGTGTTGACAGGGCCACACTCCCTGTGGGGGCTTTAGAAAAGAATCCATTTTTTTGCCTCATCCAGATTCTATTGGCATTGCTTAATTCATGGCTTCATTGCTCCAATCTCTGTCTTTGTGGTCACATTGCTTCCTCCTGTTCTCCTTGTGTTCTCCTCTGTGTGTCTTTTATAAGAACATTTGTCATTGAATTTAGGCCTCACCCGGATAGTCCAGGATGATTTCCTCATTGCAAGATCTATTACATCTGCAAGGATCATTTTTTCAAATAAGGTAGCTTTTTCAGGTTCCTGACTTTAGGACATGGATCTTTCTGGGGCACCTGGGTGGCTCAGCTGGTTAAACTTCCAACTTTGGCTCAGGTCATGATCTCTCTCTCAGTTCATGAGTTCAAGCCCCACATCAGTGTCTGTGCTGGCAGCTCAGAGCCTGGAGCTTGCTTTGGATTCTGTGTATGGATCTGGGTGGCTTAGTCTGTTAAGTTTCTGACTCTTGATTTTGACTCAGGTCATGATCTCACCATTGGTGAGGCTAAGCCCCATGTTGAGCTCTGTGCTGACAGCATGAAGCCTGCTTGGGATTCTCTCTCTCCCTCTCTCTGCCACTTCCCCCTCTCAAAATAAATAAACTTTTAGAAAAAGAAAATATAGATCTTTTTAGACTCTACCTTTTGGGCTACCTACACTTTCAAAACCTAAAATACTAATTATTTAGCCCTTCTCAGAAAAAAAATCCCGATCATTACTACAGGGTAGCAGGTCATTTAACTCAGACTACCGGAGGTGGGAGATCAAGAGTACTTTATTCCTAGGGAAAGTGATGCTTGAGGTGAATCCTGATGGTCAGATACAATGTAGCCAGGTTTGGGGAGTGCTGGAGATATGAGAGGAGAGGAAAGGGGGAAAGTGCTTCACTCAGGGAATAGCAGCGCGGCAAAAGGGCAGGAAGAATGGAACAGTGTGGTATGTAGGTCAATACAAGTAGCTCAGCATGGCTGTTGTGTGAGGCACATATCAGAGAGAGGCAATGGTTAGTTCATTAGAAACCAAACTAAAAATTTTGTATAAAATCCAAAATACCCTAGGGAACAATGATGAAGTTTTAACCAGGGAGAAAGGCAATGAGATTTACATTTTATAAGGATCACTTGGGACTAATATATACCAAAAAACATTGGATAAGAGTAAGAGTTGAGTCAGGAGACAATTAAGAGGTTATCACAGGAATCTGAAAGCTGTTACAAGCTACCTGAACTGAACTAAAGTAGGGGCAATAGAGATGGAGAAAATATGAGACTTAAATATAATACAGGAGATAGAATCAACAGGACAAGGAGGTTTTATTTTTATGAATGTGGCAGGCGTTGAGGAGATAAGACAACTCCCAGATTTCTGAGTTGGGGAAGTGGGTAGATGTTGTGCTGAATACGAAGATAGAAAACACGGAGGAGTGCATTTGGAGGGCAAGACGGAGAGTCCACAGTGCACCTGTTGAGCTGAGAGTAGGATTATGGCCAACAGGTTTGAGTTGTGGACATCTAGCACAATCTACTGAATAAGTCCTTGTATATGCAGGTCTGACAATTAGGACAATATTAGGAGTGGAAGTATAGGTTTCACTATTATTTTTATGCGTTTTGAAGGCCACATTTTAATTATCCTTATCTGTTCCAAATCTTTCTATGTAGAGTGAGGTAAAAGCATTTTCTTTAAATTGTTAAGATTAAAGGACAGTAGGATGTTATTCTTTACAATAACAATATTATATGTTCATTACTATCAGGTAATGAAAATCAACCACCACTTCACTTGTACTTCTCCTCCTACTTTACAAACACTAATTAGTATTCAAATTGCTAATGTGTTGTGAGTAAGAGCTTCACAGAGATTATTCACGTACTTCCTGGTTGCTGTGGATCCAATCTATCCACTCAGTTGATGGGACACACAGGAAGTGACTAACACAAGGGGTAAGTTCCATGAAGAAATGAGTAAAGCAAGTAGAATTTCCCTGATTTGAAAACTTACAAGGAAGAAAGAAAATATTTTCCCCTTTGGAATAGTTTTCAGGTATTTTCCAGGGTTTGATTATCCAGTTTGTATCTACATATAATATTTTAATAGTATATATCTTAACAATGAGATGTATTTATTTTTTCTCCGTGTTGTCAACCTGTGGCTATTTGCAAACAAAGATTCTGTAACACCATTCATTCTCTCAGGCATTGTACTACCCTATGTGATCCTGGTTTACTGAGTCCTGGACATGGAAACTGAGTTCAACATACCATGCTCTTTCTGACCTCAAGAACAGTCTAGAAATCTTCCCATCACCACCCTCAAATGTCCTAAACCTAGAGTGAGTCCTTCTCATCCTTCAATTAGGAAAACATCCACTGCCCCTGCCCATGCTATCATTATTAGTTCAAATGAGTTAATTTTTCATTACAGGACCTTTTTTGTTTTCTTCTTAGAATTGAGCATAACCTGTATTATCTACATTATTTTTTTTCTCAATTAGACTCAAGAGGAGTTTAATTTCATTGATCGTTTCTATTTTGAAAGATGTCTTTTGAAAAATTTTTAGCTTTACATTTATTAATTTTTTCTTTCCTAACCTTAAAATCCCATCTTTCTACTGCTTCTTGTTAATTTTGCTGAGAATTTTTAATATTCTTAAGATGTATGCTAAGAATCTATCCTTTTTTTGTTATTTCTTCTTTAATAATGAAAGTATTTAAGGTTTATACTTTCATTCCTTACTCTGGCTTTTGCAGCAGTGTCTCATAGGTTGTTGTTTTGTTTTGTTTTTAAGTAGTCTCCATGCCCAGTAGAGAGTCCAGTGCTGGGCTTGAACTCATGACCCTGAGATCAAGACTTGAACTGAGATCAAGGGTTGGATACCTAACTGACTGAGCTACCCAGGTGCAAATCATATAGGTTTTGATGTAAGGAGGTCTTCTTGTATTGGTTTCTAAACAGTTCATAATTCGTTTTGAGATCCTCCTTAATAATTATTTAAAAGTGTATTTCTCAGTGTCCAAGTTGTTGGAATGCAAACACATTTCATTATGTAATATCTGATACATTCAATAGACAGCACCCATCAACAAAATTAAAAAGTGGAGCATTAACAATATCACTAAAGCTCACTATGTGATGTTGTTTTGTTCTTTTCTACTGATCAATTTGACTAACTCCAAAATAAAACCACACCTCCCATTATTCTGGCTTTATAATAACATATATAACTTATGAAAAGCTCCCATGTTATTCTATTTCTTAAAGAGTGTTTGGGGAATATCAGAGATAATGGCACGATTAGGAGCTCCAAGTTCCTGTCCCTTAACGGAAACACTGAAAACTGACAAAAAATATCAAAACGAACTTTATAGGAACTCTGGAAAGCAGTCAATGGCTTTCAGCAAGGAAGCAAACATTTAATCAGGAAAAAGCAATCAAAACCTGGTAGGAAATCTTTGTGGCATTTCTAACCTACCCTTGCTCCTGGGTTAAAACTACCCCACGTCCCCTGCTCGATGGTGTTTTGAAGGACTCAGCCCATGGAGGGAGCAGGGCTGACTTGGTTCTCAAAGAATTGTGGTTATTCTTGAAGGTCTAGACCAGAGCTTGCCTTTCCTTTGCCTAACTTGGAACTCTCTCAGAGCAAAGAAGCTGCAAGATAAAATAATTTTTCAAAAACATTCACAGGCAGAATTATTACTTTCTGAAACTAACGATATCAGTTGAGGCAAACCACTGACACTCCAAAAAGCCTGGGAGAAAGCCGCATCTGTGCTTGAAACCAGCCCAGATGTTATTCAGGTTGCCACCACCACCATATTCATAGTCGTGGCGAAACACGCATTTTCTGTGAACATGACCTGTGAAGGCTGTAGGAGTCATTTGGGTGTGCAATGAGCTGGGAGGAGTTGAGTCTGATATTAACCTGCCCAAAAGGAAGGTTTGCATCCATTCTGAGCAGGGCATAGACACTGCTAGAGACCCTGGGGAAAATAAGAAAGGCTGTTTCCTACCTCTGCCCTAAGTAGTGAGGGCACGGACCCCTGGGCCGAAGATGGACCAAAGAGGGCACGACACTGATCCTTTTCTTGCCTTCCAGAGAGACCTGGGATCTCCACGTCTTGCTCAGTGATGGGAGTTCCTGCCAAGACCCTCACTGGCCCTGCTCTTCCCTAGTGTCCCTGTAATAAAGCTAAGCCACTTTGGGAGAAAAAAAAAAAAAAGCCTGACAGAAAGGCTGGGAAGTGAGATGCTTTGAGGAATGAGTCTCAAAAATCTTCTACATACACTTAGGAATCTAGAAACCTACATGTGTGCCCAGAGTGGAGCGCTCACACATTGCCAGTGGGAATGGAAAATGGAAAGTAGCTTGGTAGATCTTTAATAAGTTAAAATAGAATCACCATATGACTCAGAAATTACCGTACGACTCTACTCTTAGATATATACCCAAAAGAACTGAAAACAGATGTTCAAATGAATCTGTGCTAAAGTGCCACAGCAGCACTATCACAATAGCTAAAAAGTGGAAACAATCCAAAAGCTAACACACAAACAAATGCAGCATATTCTACACAATGGAATATTATCCAGCAGTAAGGAGTGTAAAACCCGGACACATGCTACCACACGAATGAACCTTAAAAACATTATGTTAGCTGAAATAAGCCAGAACAAAAGGCCACATACTCTATATTTCCGTTTATATTAAAGACCCAGAATAGGCAAATTTATAGAAACAGAAAGCAGATTAGCGTTTACAGGAGGTTGGGGGAAAGGTGAATGGGGATTAACTACTTTATAGGTTTGGGATTTCCTTTCGGGGTGATGAAAATGTTCGGAATCGGTGCTGACGACGGCTGCTCAGCGGTGTGGGTGTACCACATGTCTCTGAAGTGTACGTGTCAGAGGTGACGATGAAACATTTTATGTTCCATTATTTATATGCAATTTAAAAATAAGTGAAAAAATAATGTCTGGATCATTTTAGATCATTGCTTCTCCAAATACAATTTAAAACATTTTTTTTAATGTTTGTTTATTTTTGAGAGAGAGAGCCAGACTGTAGGCAGGGGAGAGGCAGAGAGAAAGGGAGAGACAGAATTGGAAGAAGGCTCCAGGCTCCCAGATGTCAGCACAGAGCCCGTTGTGGGGTTAAAACCCACAAACTGTGAGATCATGACCTGAGCCAAAGTTTGACGCCTAATTGATTCCAAATACAATTTTTAAGTAAAACTGCCAATATCCTAGACGTCTTCACATTAGTAAACCTTTCAACCTATTAACGTAGTATTGGTCTCTAGTTGTTTTTACACCTTCTAATTAATTTTAGTTTTAATTTTTTGTCTTTGAAGAATCTATCCTTGTTAGATTTATTCCTAGGCATGTTACATTTTCCAATAGTGTTTTTGTAAAATTTCATATACAGGAAAGAGAATAGCTCATAAATGTATGGCTTGATGAATTAACAGAGAATACACAGAGAATACTAACCAAATCAAGAAACAGAATATTACCAGCACACCCCTGCCAGAAGCTTCTCTGTATTTCTTCCCAGTTGCTAACTCCCACCCTTGGCCCAAAAGGAGCTACTAATTTTCACTTCTAATTTAGTGTAGTTCAATTTTTCAATGCTTCCATTGTAATGAGTGCTTTCTGTTTCCTGTTCAAGAAATCTACCGCCTCAAGTTTATTAAACTATTCTTTCACGTTATTACATTTCAGATAGTTCCATTGTGACTTCTATTTTGACTCCTAATTTATGTAAATGTATTTGCTTAATCTTCAACAATTTGGGCTACTTTCTAGTTTCCTCTTTTTTTATTATTGATTTCTGGTTTAATCTTACCATGATCAAAGAGCATATTCTCTGTTTTCCATCCTGTCACATTTGGAGAGACTTGCTTTATGCCCAGCATAGAGGTTTATCTCACACACACGTGGAAAAGTGTGAATTCTTTCACTGTTGGGTTGAGTGTCCTATATATGTCATTGAGGTCAAAAATGTTAATCGTATTCATTTAAATCTTTACATTTAATGAGTGTTTTAATTTTTCTTTCCTTTCCTCTGTCTTTTTTTTTCCTTTCTTTCTTTATAAGTGCTTACATTCTTGTAAGACTTACTCAGCAAATTTCAAGCATACAATATACTATTGTTAATAATAGTCACTATGCTATATATTAGGTCTTTGGAACTTATTCACCTTATAACTGAAAGTTTGTACCCTTTGATCTACATCTCCCCTTTTCTCCACTGCCAGTCCCTGGCAGCCACCTTCTTCTCTGTCTCTGAGTTTAATTTTTTTAGATTCCACCTGTAAAGTGATACCGTATAGTATTTGTTTTTCTGTGGCTTATTTTACCTAGAAAAATGCCCTCCAGTTTCATCCACATTGTTGCAAATGGTAGAATTTCTTTCTTTCTCATGGCTTAATAAGATTGCTTTGTATATACATACCAAATCTTCTTTATCCATTCATCTATCCATGGACCTTAGGTTGCTTTCATATCTTGGCTATTGTGAGTAATCCTGCAGTAAATTTGAGAGTATAGATATCTCTTGAGATACTGATTTCATTTCCTTTGAATATATACCCAGGAGAAGGATTGTTGGATCAGATGGTAGCTCTATTTTTACTTTTTCAAGGAACTGTTTTCCATAACGGGTGTACCAAGTTACATTTTCACCAACATTCTACAGGGATGAAATTTTTACTGGTTGTTTTACCACTTAGTGAAAGAAGTATGTAAATTTTCTCATTATCCTTGTGGACTTATAGATTTCTCTTTTTAGGTCTGTAAGTATTGTCTTATATATTTAAGAGACATATAGCCAAATGCAGTATATAGATCTTGTTTCTACTCTGATTGAAAAAATATATTTTAAGACACCAGGGACATTGGAATACAGGCTACACATTGGATGATATTAAAGAATCATTGTTAAGTTTGTTGGATATACCGCCTAAAGGGTTTATGGGTTAAATTTCATGACATTTTATATAATTTCTCATAGATTATATTGAGAAGGCTGAGAAACATATTTCCTTTAAGATTTTTATACCAAGACCTCTACTAACTCACAAAGATATGTTAAAGACATGATTGGAAAATATATGATTCATCACATGATAAATAAATCAATCTGCTTGATGTGGAAAGCTGGCCTCTGACAAACATAGACAAAAAGTGCATTTTTTAAAGGCCACTAATAGATGATTTTTCTTTTTATTTCTACAGAAACTAACAACCATTTTGGAAAAAAAATAATCCAGTATAAACGGTTGCGGATGGGTGGGAACATTTTCAGTGTAAACTTAAAAGCCCATGTGATGGTTAATTTTATGCCCTAAGGGATACCCAGATAACTGATAAAACATTATTTCTGAGTGTAGCTGTGAGGATGATTCTGGAAGAGATTAGCATTTGAGTCAATAGACCGAGTAAAGAAGATCGCCCTGCCTCAACGTGGGCAAGAGTCATCCCATCCACTGAAGGCCTGAATACAACAAAAAGGAGGAGGAAGGATGGTTTCTCTCTCTCCCTTCTTGAGTGTGGACATCTGTATTTCCTGCCATCAGACATCAGAGCTTCTGGTCCTTAGGCCTTCTGACTCTGGAACTCACACCAGTGGCCCTCTGGTTTCAAGCCTTTGGCTCCAAACTGGGAGTTATACCATGGACTCTCCTCATTCCCAGGCTTCTGACTTGGACTGAATTACACCACTGACTTCCCTCCTTCTTAAGTCAGCTTACAGACAGCAGACTGTGGGAGCCAATTCCTATAATAAATCTCTTATGCATATTCATATTATCCTACTGGTCCTGTTTCTCTAGACAACCCTGACTAATAAAACCCATAAGAAAAATTTTATTTTTTTAAAAAAACCACAAAAAAAAACACAAAAAAACATGGTCTGACTGAGGTGAGATTTCTGACTAAAACACGTTTGCTAAGATGCCAGCTGTCATCAGTGCCCAGGAATGTGAGCCAGGAACTTCATAGGAATCAACTAACAAGGCTGTGAGCCACACAATATAAGAAGAAAATACCACTGGGAGGATATTCAACTAGATGTGGCTTTTGGAGGCTGACCATGTGATGGATGAAATGGAAACTATTATTTTTCCTTTATTTCATGAGTTTGACACTACTCCCAAGCAGTATTTCAGACATTAGAGCAGACATACTAAAAATATCATTTTCCGATTGCCTAAGTGCACCTCTTTACAGACCATATGATAAGTACTAACTTTTCCTGTTTTCACATGTGGAAATGAAAGTTGAGGTTTTAAGACATTACAGCCTGGCAGTGACCCTTAAGGAAATACTGTGGGGCAAGCAGAATGCCAGCTATTCTCCCAACATATTTGTAAGGAATGAGCTCATAGGGAAGATATGATTATATCCATTAGACAGATGTAAAAACTGAGTTTCTGTGAGCTTAAGTGACCTTCCTAAAGCTGTACTCTAAGTGTTGGGCTGCTGGGATTTAGTTTGGCTCCAAGCCCTACATTCTTTCTTGTGTATAATAAAGCCATCAATTGCATGCACTTCAGATTAAAATGATTATTTAACTACATTCTTATGGGATTGCTTTAGAACACGTTATCTTTAAAATGCTCTTTTTTGTTTTCTTTGCTAATTGTTTTATTTCTTTGCCATTTAATTAGTTTTTAGAAATTAAAAAAGTAACGCTTGTGGGCCTGGGTGGCTCAGTTGGTTAAGCATCCAACTTTGGCTCAGGTCATGATCTCATAGTTTTTGAGTTCAAGCCCCACGATGGACTCTGTGCTGACAGCTCAGAGCCTGGAGCCTGCTTCAGATTCTGTGTCTCCCTCTCTCTCTCTGCCCCTCCTTCATTTCCATGCTCTCTTGCACATGCTCTCTCTCTCCCCAAAATAAATAAATAAACATTAAAAAATAATGCTTGCTTGTATTGTTTTTAAAAAGATTAAAAACTAAGAAAGATATAGTTAAAAGTAAAACTTCCCCATAGTCTTTCTAGAGGTGACCACTGTTAAATTTCTTACACATCAAGGGAGACTACTGAATACTGAAAACAAACCATGGACTGAAGGGGGAGGGCGTGGGAGGGAGGGAGTGATGGTTATGGTGGGGGGGCATGTGTGGGGAGAAGCACTGGTGTTATATGGATACCAATTTGACAATAAACTATTAAAAAAAATTTCTTACACAGTCCTTTGCAGAAAATTTCTGCTTGTATTCAAACACACACACATAGATTTTTTTTAGATGAACCCATATTTTGCACACTGTCCTTTATCTTTTTTCACTTAACACAACTTGCACATCTTCCCATGCATGTTTGTAGAGTCTACATTTTCACTTTAATGGTTACATACATTGGCATTCCATTTATGAGTGTACATCATCAGGTGGCCAATCCTTATTAGAGTTGTTTCCCTTTTTTTTATTGCAAACAATACTGCAATAATCATTCCTGTACAAATATCTTTCCATACTTATGTGAATTTAAAAAGAATCATAATTAAGTATTACCCTATAAGTAAGTCCTAATTCTGGTTATAATTAAGTAATGCGACATAAATTTCATAGACTCAAGAGACTCAGCAGTGAATTAAAAAGAGTTACTATACAACATCTTTATTTTCTATCCAAAGCAACATATTCAGCATTCAGATATTTCCACATTGGCTTCAGTCTGCTGTGGGTGAGCGGAATTCTTTCAAATATCTGAGCTATCTGGACTCACCATGTTTTACCAAGATGATCATGGAAGGTTTTGCCTATAGGCGAATGGCACCGTCCAAGGGCAAGTAGGTTTTCATTCTTTTAATTACCTTTCTGAGGTATGAATCATTGAGGTGTCCCAAGTCCAACAGATACTGGATCACTTTCTTGAACAGAGATTTTCCATAAACTCTATAATCATTGTATGTTCAATTTGTGGCAAACGTGACATTCTTTCTAAGAAAGGAACATGGTCTCTCCTAATATGACTTACTTGCAAACAATTCTTATTACAACTTGATATTTCATTTTTCTCAAGAGACAAAAAGATTATGAAATACAGGGAGTGTGCTAAAAAGGGAAATTGACTAACATGGGTGGACCTAGAGGGCATAATGCTAAGCAAAATAAGTCAGAGAAAGACAAATACCATATGGTTTTACTCACATGTGCAGTTTAAGAAACAAAACAAATGAACAAACAAAGAAAAAAAGAGACAAACATAAAAACACTCTTCAATACAGGACAGGAGGTGGAGGATGATAGGTAAAATACATAAAGGGGATTAAGAATACACTTAATCACGATGAGCACCGAGAAATGTATAGAATTGCTGAATCATTATATTGTTGACCTGAAACTGACATAACACTGTATGTTAATTATACTAAAATAAAAAAATTAAAACTAATTGGAACAAGGGTAAAATTCCTCTGAGTGGAAGTGCTGTCTTAAATAATATGCCTTTCATATTTTGATAAATATTGTCAAAATCCTGTCTAAAAAGTTGTTTAAATGTATATTCCCACAAGCTTATAGTGCCCTGAGCCCCATCCCTCTCCACACAAAAATTCTCATCCTGAAAGTTACTAACTACAGAAAATGTAATTTGTAAAATAAGGTATCTTGTTTTTCAGTTGCATCCTTAAAGTATGAATGGGTTATAGCATCACATATTTCTTTTACTTATGAATTGGCCATCTAAGAGTTTCTTTTAAGCACCTCCAAATCAAGTGGGGAAGTCATCTCATGATGTGTAAATAGAAGAGGGACAAGTCCAAATTGCCTTTGCAAGACAGCTTCTTTCTTCAGGACTGCTCAGATTTCTTAGCACACGCATGTGCACTGTGACTCTCTAGGACACCAGGAGAAAGAGAGGTTTGAAGGAAAATCTTCATTCCATACCCCTCCCACCACTGTTCTTACCACAGCAGTTTATAACGACTCCACCTCTGGGTCCTAGATGCTGTGGAAATACTATTTATGACTATATATTACTGGGTATAAAAACTGTAAAGTAAAAGTTTATTGGGGATTAGAGAGTGTAATAGATTGTCTGCAAAGATAACTGTTACTCCCACCAAGCGTGAAGACTATTTTTACTCCCCTTGCCTCCAGCTGATCTTGGGACTTGCTATAACTTACAGAATGCACTGGAAGTGTTAGGCAGGAAGCCAGGCATGAGCGACAGGAGAATGGACCTTGGACACCCTGAAAGGGAGCCCCAACCTAAGACCACTCAGGGCCCACCCTATTCCATCCATCTATCAGTGGGTCTGTGGATACAGCACTCCAGCAGTGGAAGATTTAAGTTGTTGTGCATGTTGCTGGGTGCAGAAAGCAGCCGCTTGTCCTTACATGACCTCTGTCTCTAGAATAGAAATAATGTTGCAGTTTCCTACTCCTGCAGGCATTTCGAATACATCTTGGGACAGGACATGCGTAGTTGGTTAATTATTATATAATCCAGGCTGTCACTCAAATGTTGCAACCCTAGGACCCACCCCAAAAGAAAAAAGGTGACTTAAACCCACACCCTGGACTTTCCAAATCCAGGACCTTTGTCTCTTTTGGAGCCCACTCCTCCCTTTAATAAAGCATACTTTATTAAAACTTGGCTTTGTTTTCCTTTCGCTGTCCTGTGATTCTTTGCTTGGCAGCGAAAAGAACCTAGGCATCTTTCCTTTTCCATCTCACTCTTGGTAAAGGAAGCAATGTTGGGCAAGTTCTAGTGCCAGCCCCTAAGAGGTCTGGAAGTTTCTGTCTTCCCTTGTTTATCAGGTGAAATAAGAGTTGAACCATAATGTAAAAGAGAGAGAGAGAGAGACCCAGTCTGCTCCCGGCCATGCCACTTACTTAGCTGGGGTGCCTGGCTTGTAGGGGAAGCTATTTTGGACATTCCAGGTCACATACCACTTCCAGTTGACCACGGTCACAGGAGGGATCCTCGTTAATGCCAAGTGAGAAGAACCACAGTTGAGCTCAGCTAACTCTCAGAGTCATTAAAATTAAATAGATAATTGAAACCACAGAAGAGACTAAAAGAGCACCTGAAGAGAGAAAATCATGTGAAATATAAAATGAATACCAATTGTCGGGATAAGGGTGCTGGAAATAGATGGATGGGGAAGGCCCCAGGCCAACAGGAGAGTACAAACTCCTATCCTGAGTTAGGGTTCAAATGCTAGGACCGTATTGCTGACCTGGGTTTCCAATAAAACTTTCTTGGATGATGGAAACATTGATTTGTGGCCATAGGGCACTTGAAATACAGCTAGTATCAGGGTGCCTGAGGGGCTCAGTCAGTTAAGCATCTGACTTCAGGTGATAGATCTCGATCTCACAGTCTGTGAGTTCGAGCCCCACAACAGTCTCCATGCTGACAGCTCAGGGCCTGGAACCTGCTTTGAATCCTGTGTGTCCCTCTCTCTCTGCTCCCTCCTGCTCCACTCATGCTCTGTGTGTGCCTCTCTCTCAGAAATAAATAAACTTTTAAAAAACAAATAAATATGGCTAGTGGAGTTGAATTTTAAGTTTTATGTAATCATAATACATTACATTCAAATTTAAATAGCCCCATATGGTCAGTGACTACCATACCATAGTGCAGCTACTTTATCACATGTCAAACTTGGATGCCCCAATGAAGGGATAAAAATCAATAACTTGCCCCCAAATTGTGCCTTTTCATCTGCTTCCTTCTCAGAATTCTGATAGGAGCCTAATCACTTAGACCTTGATGTGCTTGAGTCCCAGAGAACTGCTTAGAATGATCACATAATCTGTCAACATTTCCAACTGGAGATCCAAGAATCAGAAGTGGGTTCACCTTGCTCTGGTTTCTGGGTGAGCAGAGGTGAGACTGGGAATTACTTTAAAAAACTCTGTATTTCTATGTCTATAAATAGTTTTGAGGTGAAAGTACCTATTATGAAGGACATCTCTAAGAACTTTACGGTGTTGAAATTCAAACCCATATATATATACATACATATATATATATATATACAGCCATATATATATGGCTGTTGTGTTTCCCAAACTTCTTTCAATATAGAAATACTTCATGTGTGTGTGTGGTTTCCATTAACCTCTTACAGCAATAGGACACATTTTGGGAATGCTTTTTTAGAAAATGGCAGAATTTTTATTAAACTGGGCTAAATGTCATTATGAAATATTGAACACTTCAGCCATGAATACTACATGATAACTTTCCAAAATCAATTCCATTTCCTTAATTAGAAAATTAATCATTTGAGATTATTAAACAAATATGAGGCAAGATTAAAATGATGATTTTCACTTCCTTATGGGTTAATTTTTAAATATTTAACAAAAATAGGTTAATACTCTTCTCAGGGAAGGCAAGATTTCAGCTGCGATTTAGTTTAATTATATGGTAACTAGGCTCCAAAATTTTAAAACACTGTTTTTAACATCCCTACCTCCTGAAGGCAATATTGACATTCACATGAACAAAATCATCTTTCTTTTATACCCACCACTTGGCAATCGGCCATGATTTTCCAAGAAGCCAAGGACAAACGATTATTTCAAGGACAGTTTTTGCTAGAGAGGAATTCTTGCTTTCTTAAAGAGAGAATAGAATTTGTTCTGCTTCACTGTCTGTTTTAACACCACTGAAATTGAAAATGTATTATTTCTACTTCTGTGAGTTCTCAAAAGACTTTCCTACCCTCTGGAATTTGTCCTAACTAGATTGACAAATTAAGGTACCCCTCCCCAAATTCCTATTCATGTGAATTTTATTTTCGGTAGCAGTTCTCAAAGATTGTCTTCCTCGATGGTTCTCACGCTGACTGCATATTAGAAGGGGGTGCTTTAAAAATACGGATTTCTGGGTCCTACTTCAGACTAATCTCAGTGGAGAGTTGGTGGGAGGGGGTGCCAGCATAGATATCCTTAAGCCACTTAGGAGATTTAATGATAATCACACTGTTGAGCTAATCCATCCTGCTCACCTAACAGATGTGGGGACTGTAGACTACCCACCTAAGTGCAATGTTGCCATTTCATTTCTTATTTATGAGGCCACTAGGACTGAAGCAGCCTGAACCAGCACTGGCTTTCCAGCTTGTGCACAGGTCACCAGGGTTACAACTGGGTGTCTCTAGGGCCACTTTGGGGATGAAAGGGGACAGTGCAGGAAAGGGAGATGGTGATCTTCCACCAGAACATGCCTCTTAGCTGTTTGTTCATCATATTTTGTTTGAAGAGAGAGTTCCACTGCTAAAATATGCCAAGTCTGAAAAATCACCCCTCAAAAAATGTAAACATTGTGTGTCCATTTCTGAGATGTTTATCAAAATATCTTAAGAGCCAGACACTAGTTCAACTATTAATGAAATGTAAAAATACGTAAAAGGACAGAGGAGTGTTTATTCTTAAATCACATTTCCCCCCAAGTGTTTGGTGAGCAACAAAGGAGCTCTCTAAGCTCAAATATTTGCACCCATGAAAAATATTTGTACCAGGTAAGAATATCAGGACAGAAGTGCAACTTTTTTAAGTGTATTTCATTTTTCTGCAATGAACTTAATTTCTATATTTATGTCCGATTACTTTGATACCTGATGCAGTCTGCCCCTGTCCGTGGTTGTGTCTAATCCCGGGGATGTCGGGAATTTCAAAGCCTCATGGAGAAGGTCTGGTCCGTGGTCCTCTTCTGTCCGGGATGGCATCCTCTGATATGTCCTCTTTTCTATCTGGCCTCAAGTCATGGGTGCATATGGTTTCTACTTACTTGTCACCACAAAGTCACTTGCTTTCGGCTCTATCAATAGCCTTTGTCCTTACGTGGTCTCGCGGGAAAGCATTCTGCTGCTCCCCCAGCCCTCCTCGGTTTGGGAACCATGTCAGCAAGTCTCAGTCTCCTGTGTGCAGAGACCCCCTCCCCCATATCTACTCCATCACTTCCCCCATCATTATGTTGAAAGGGACCCTATGAATCTGGCTGCATTTCCTGGCTCCAGGAGGAGCAGTACCAGCAGTGGGGACCAAGGCACAGGGTCCCTTTCCTGAAAACAAGCTAAGTACCCTCTGATTCTTCTTTCTTATGGATACTGTGGTTGAAAGGATGGAAACATTGTCCTGAACTGAGAACATTTTCTTCTGAAACCATTATTCTTTGCTGAAGCCTTCAGAATCTAGGCGCTGGCAACTCAAAACACCTTTTCTTTCAAGACAGTTATTCCTGCTATCATCCCAAAGATGTATTTTAATACTCAAGAACAGAGAATCGCTTACTTGTTCTTCCTTTCTCTTGTGTCATTTCTTCCAAGAGCCGCCCCTGTGGCTGTGAGGAGAGTCACAAGAGGCAAAGGAGGATGATTGGGGGTAGGGCGCGCGCGCACACACACACACACACACACACACACACACACACACACACCAGTTAATACATCAATATCATACCTTTCTACACATACATAAAGGGGAAATATTGATCAGGTTTTGGTCAATTTCTTGACCTACCTTCACTCATCGCCATGTCAGCCTTTTCCCCTTGTTACCTATATTCTCTAATACCTAGTAATAGGAATTCATAATATACATTACAGAATTTCCATATGATATACAACTATGTAGTTATTTATAAACATACTAAGTTGATGTTAAATTACACGAAAAAACTGTTAGCGATTCTGGACGTTGGAAATGTTAATGTGCCCGCCCTGACCACACCCAGTAGTACAGGGAACAGCCCCACCCTCTCCTCTGGCAGCAGGGGGTAGGAGGTGGGACTTGTTTGACCACGTGGTCTTCCTTCCACTGTCGCTGATTGGCTAAGGAGTGAGTAACAGAAGCAAGAGTAACCAAACAGTAGACTTACCAACAACACATTCTTTTGCATGGGCTGGATGGAAAAATGAGCAGTGCAGAATTTGAAATTTGTACTAAAACTCCAGAAATCATAAGACAGTAAGTGTGAGAACTCAGTTAAAAGGTCCTAAAGTAAGATGGACACAAGAGGAGCCAATGTGAGAAGCAGAAGCTGATGTGAGAAGCAGAAGCTGAAAGTATAGGGGAACATAAATCAAGAATGAATAGAGAGAGTGGTTGAAGGCAGAGCAAAAAGACACATGGAGGGCAGCCACTAAACTCCAGCTCCCTGTGCTGAGATCTTGGCAGCTGGTTGGGGTATAGAACTTTACTCCAGCTTGTTCCACATGGGGCATTTCCTAACCTGACCCCAGCTCTTAAATTTCCAAGACAATGTATCGTCATTCTTTGTAAATCCTTTCAGTAAGCCCTTTACAGGGTCTCTGCTCAGTGGGTCCCTATCTTGCAACTGTTGCAAGAGTATATAGATTATGAGGCCATCTTTAATGTGTACTTACATGTATGTGTGGATATGAAGCAGAGTCACAAACTTACTAACAATGTTCTTAGATGTACCGAGATATGTGGCTCCATTATTTCTTCATTAACTAATTTGATCACCTAAAAGATGATAATCACTGGGTGTAAGTTGGCAGTGTTCTAGTATTCTGTGGCACAATGTCTCCATCCAGTTTACATATTCACTTAAAGTTCAGTCCCCTAGGCTTTTGGTAAAGATGCATCTCATGTAGACAAAAATAACATATTTTCAAAGTCATTCAATGCAGTACTGTTTGTAATAGCAAAATTTTATCTATGTCCATCCATAAGGAAAGAGTTGAATAAATTATGAAGCATCCTTACAAAGGAAGACTCTCCAAAAAACAGTGACTACATTATATACTATACAGCTATGGAAATCCCAATGATGTATTTTAAATGAGAAAAAATAGTCATGCTCCCTTCGATTTAAGAAAATGAAAAATAAGATTAAGAATATATATTCACATTGCCAATAATAACATAAACTCTGGAAAGATACATCAGAAGCCAATTAAAATAAAGCCCTTTGGGAGGAGTGCTCTCGGGGGACTAGGAATAGGGTAGAGGGCAGCAGGACTTTTTCCTGTAAATCTCCACACATTGTATTCATATGACTACATTGTTATAAAAATGAGGCATGTTTTGGGGCACCTGGGTGGCTCAGTAGGTTAAATGTTCAACTCTTGGTTTTGGCTCAGGTCCTGATCTCATGGTTCATGGGATCTAGCCCTGTGTTGGGCTCTGTACTGACAGCATGGAGCTTGTGATTCTCCCCTTCTCTTTCTGCCCATCCACCTTCTCAAAAATAAATAAATAAAATTTAAAACATAAGTATAAAAATGAAGCATATTTTAAAAAGCAATTAACATCCAATCCATGAAAGTGATTTATTTTTTAAATATTTTTTAAATATTTTATTTATTTTTGATACAGAGAGAGACAGAGCATGAGAGGGGGAGGGGCAGAGAGAGAAGGAGACACAGAACTGGAAGCAGGCTCCCGACTCTGAGCTAGCTGTCAGCACAGAGCCCGATGCAAGGCTCGAACCCACAAACGTGAGATCTGACCTGAGCCGAAGTAGGAGGCTTAACCGACTGAGCCACCCAGGCGCCCCGACAGTGAATTAAATAGTATCTTTTGTGTGATTCTGGGTAAGAAGACTGGTTCCCTCAGACTAACCCTGATTCTCTGGTTAGGGATAAATGAAGTCACTTCCCTGGGGTGGAGTGAGGGGATCTTGGATCCTTGTGGATGATCTCTCTTTTCTGCCTGGTCCTGCTTTCCTTGCTGGCATCTGCAGCTGAAGTTGGCAACTGCTGTCCCCTACTGTCTGATCCTTCTTAATGGGTCTGGCTGAGTGGTGCTACCAGGCTGTCTTGGTCTTAACTTAGCCTTCGCTGGTGCTCAAGACCTCCTGGGCCTCTCCCATATCCTCCAACTGGCTCTATTTGAGTCTGACCCCACAGCCTCTGCTATTAGACCAGGCCTGCTGACTTCTATGGAGCAATCTTACTATTTGACTCCTAGCCCCTACCTATTGCCCACCTTTACTTTCAGGAAACCCTGGGCCCAATCAGTGGCACACAGGAATTGGAAGTCTTCTGTTCTCTCTGTATCCACCATGGAGAGGACTTCCCAATTCACACTGATGTGGCCTACTCCCAGGTTGGCATGTGGAAAACTTGTGAAACTATGTCCCGCAGGGACCCAAATGTGAATCTGGGCAAAGGCTACTGCCTTAGTATTCCCTTCCACTTTTCTTGCAAAATTGACTTTGGCCCAGAGAGGGATTTTGTTTCAAAATTTTTATTTTTAATAGGAGCAAATGTTTTTAAATGTTAATTTTCTGTTATTATGGGAGAGAACATGGGAATTTAATGTACTATCCTTTGTAGTCTCCAGTACTTGTTTGATTCTTTGTTTTTTGGTTTTTAATTTGAAGATAAAATATTCATTTGAGCTCTAGGTTTAATGATGTTTGGGGACCATTTTTAGAGCTATTTTTTGGGAGGTAAGCTGGGATTTGATTTAGCATCATTACTGGTTTGTGAAATACACAGGTGAGATGGGGAGGGATTTAGAAAAGTTAAAATGGATGATAACCCCTAACACACACACACACACACACACACACACACACACACACACACAGAGTGAGAGAGAGAGAACACAACACACACACAAATACGTCCGTCATTGTTGTTGTTTTTTACTATCCAGCCAATTGTCTAAAATCACTAGTTTATTTGACTAGCTTAAATGCAGCCTAGGAAACGGATAAGGCAAGATCACTTACATAGATCTTCCATAACTATCTTTTCTCAGGTCTCAGAATTTGGTGTTTGAAGTCCATCTGTTTGGTCCAGGTAATGCTGACTTTCTTCCTTAGTAATAGCAGATTTTATTTAAGGTAAAAATGTATTCAGAAAAATACTACCTCTTTGGAAAGTCTGACTTCAAATTTCTTTTATGTAGAAAATAACTTTTGTGTTTCTAAGCCACTGTAGTTGGGTTTCTTTTATTTATTTATTTTAAATAAATAAATGGAATTAAAAATTTTTTTAAATGTTTTTTATTTATTTTTGGGAGACAGAGAGAGACAGCATCAGCAGGGAAGGGTCAGAGAGAGAGGGAGATACAGAATCTGAAGCAGGCTCCAGGCTCTGAGCTAGCTGTCAGCACAGAGCCTGATGCAGGGCTTGAACCCACGAACCATTAGATCATGACCTGAGCTGAAGCCGGATGCTTAACCAACTGAGCCACCCAGGTGCCCCTTGTGTTTCTTTTAATACCAACTCAACTTAATTCCTAACGGAAACAATCATGGGTGGGAATTGTTCATTCCTTTATTATTGGGCATCCATATTCCAGGTACTGCACTAAGTATTGGGTATTCTGTTACCAGAGATTGGAATAATGAAGATTTTATTATTTTATTTTATTATTTTTAAAATGTTTATTTATTCTTAGAGAGAGAAAGAGGGTGAGAGAGGGAGAGGGAGAGAGGGCAGTGGAAGACGGACAGAGACAGAGGGAGACACAGAATTCGAAGCAGGCTCCAGGCTCTGAGCTGTCAGCACAGAGCCTGATGCGGCTGGAACCCACAAGCAGTGAGATCATGACCTGAGCTGAAGTCGGACGTTTAACCGACTGAACCACCCAGGCATCTCAGATATTGGAATAATGATTTTAAAACAATAACAGTAATAATTAACAACAAGCTTTTCTACTTGCCCTTCCAAATCCATTCTTCACACAACCTGCGTTGTGCCCCCGGGGGGCTGACCCATGTGAATGTCGGCAGTGGACTCCCTAACTCTTTGGCTGTAGTTGAGTTATTGTTCCCTCAGCTCCTTCCCTGACGGATTTTCGTAAACTGGCTTCATCTCTCTCCTGAAAGTCACAGCTCCTGTCAGGCAGGCCTCTCCAACTATTCTGTCTTCAGGGTCTGACAACTGCCCTTTTCCTATTAATTCAGGCCTCAGGTGGTCATACTGCCCTGTGGTCCTCAGCGTAGGGTCTCACTACATTCTTCCCAGGCCTTTATAAAGAGTTCCTTTCCAAACTTCTTCTCAAATCAATCAATTGGAATGTGCCATCTGTTTCTTTTTGGGAACCTAATGACACAGCTCTCATTTATCAAGAACTCCTTTCATGCTACACACTGCTAGGTTTGCCATTTCATTGAATCTTGTCCACACTTTACCAAGGTAGGCTGACAAATAGAGGTTGTTAACTATGTCCAAGTTGTTGACTAGATTCTTTTATTTTCCAAACCAGGAAACTTGCAGAGATAGGCTCACCCTTGTACAAAACAGTGTAACCAGCATTCAGCATGGGTGGACCCCTCCATCTTGCTACCCACCTCTTTCTGTGTCTCTTGCTCACAGTATTGTGTGCTGCCTTTTGGGCTTCAAGGTTCCCTTTTTGTGACGCCTCTCTCTGGTCTGTCACACTGGCAGTTCTCCTTGCTCCAGCCACAGCTTCCTTCCCTGTGGCAGGAGTGCCAGATAGTTATCAATTATTACCTCTCTGGGGGGTAGCAAGAACTCTAGTTGACCCATTACCTTAATTTAAACAAAGGGCTTAAACTGCACCGGTAGTTTTAGAGACCACTGTGATGATGGAAAGACACATTTTGGTGGTTATGTTCTTACTGACTGCAGACCCAGGAGTACGAGGTGTTCTTAGGTAAAGACACTAGAAAACCTCTCATATTTGGTTTTGTTAAAAAATTCCGTGGCAAGTCTCCACCAAAGTAATTTGATTCCTGAAATTGCCTTTCCTTATGTGTCTTTAGAAATTCTGAGTTATATATTCTACATTAGGAGAGGAATTCTCCAGGCAACATGTGGATTAACAGAGGTAAAAAATAAATTATTTTTGGTGATGCAACAATACTCTCGGTTACCTTTCACTTGTGTAGAAAAAGCCCAGCCAAGTCCATTTATCGTTATCAAGGAGAGTGAGTAATGTTACTTCCTAAACATTTTCACATTCTCTTTCCACAATTGTAATACAATTTTTAAAAAGAGCTGTGTCCAAAATTGCATTCAATATGTTTCCCAAGACAATATACATTCTATAGTTTCAACTTATTTGTTTATAGTATTACTGGGAGGCAGGGAAAAAAATCCAAATGGTTTGAACTGCATAACAAAACCTACATGCCGGAGTCACAATTCCAAAAACAGCTCTCCAAAGATGCAAGTCTTGTTTCCATTATCCAAACAATTTTTGAGTGGTTTAGTCTTGTTTATAAAGATTGATAGTGATGGCAAAGAATTCTGCCAAAAACATTCTGTAGCACAGGTATGAAGCTTGCCTGGTGCATAGTCTCAAGAAACCAATGACTATTGGTGAAGCTTGGAATATTTAATCCCAATATAAAATGTTCAAGGATATGTGGAATTCCTTGTAATATTCTCTTCCTATGACAGTGGAGAGAAATGTACTGCTCACTCCTACCAATTTTCCTTGACTACTGCAGTAATAAGACGGATACTGAAGAGCAGAAAGGCTCTGGCAGTTTTAAGACATGGATGCAAATCCTTTGACACCTCCCATTGAGAGATGGGGACTCAGCCCTTCTCCTTGAATTTGAAAAGCTTGTGACAGTTTTGACCAGGAGAGGATGGCAGAAGGAATGCTATGTGATTTAGAAGTCTGGGTCATGCAGTGAAGCCTTGTGTGCTGGAACATTCTTAGAGCCTTGAGCCTCCATGTACTGGACTGCCTTGGGTCCTCCACATTGGGAAAGCTGGAGTAGGCATTCCAGTGGACAGTCCCAGCTGAGTGGGCTCTCACCCTGTGTGTCTCTACTAAGGACACATGAATGAAGCGGACTTGGAACCTCCAGACCAGCCCACATTTTCTAGCTGAATACCATCAAGCAAACAGAAATTCCCTTAGGTAAGCTCTGCCTTAAATCCTTAACCACAGAATCATGAGATGTTATTTCAATCACCAAAATTTTGCAACATTTGTTTTATATTAATAGATAACTAAGTTATCTAGTAACTGGTGAGCACACCAATATTCAGTAGGATTGTTCTATTTCACAGACAAAAATCTGAATCACAATGTCACACAGTAATGCAGGGCTGGTGCTTCATTTCAGTGACTCCTGAGAACTGTGTGTTCTTCCTTCACTAGGACATCTTTTCATGTTGGTCATAAAATTTTCAAACTAGAATATTAAAAACAATTAATTCCATTGGCTTTCAGATTGTGTTCTCTGGAGCTGTAGGGTTCCAATAACAGTGACTCAAGGATAGAATTGCCAAGAAAGGGAGGTTCTGGCTCTGTTTCAAACCAAATTTGCTCTGCTTTTAGTAGCTGTATAAAACATATTAACATTCCACTTAAGAGATCTTTAAAAAATGTTTCATTGCTAAGACAAAACTATCAAAAAAGCTTTCAAAGTGGTGATATCATCTGAAGTTAAAAAGTTACAGTTTTACAGTTAAAAAGCCAAGTCTCATGATTACACTTATCGTGGTGAACACTGAGTAATGTATGGAATTGTTGAATCAAATATGTTGTATGCTTTAAACTAATATAACATTGTATGTTAGTTATACTTCAATAAAAAAACAAAAGCCACATCCTGAGAAACAAAGAATTTTATTCAGTATTGTATCTAGCTATGGGCTAGTCAAATTTTGATTCCTATCACAGTGATTTTACCATGATTATACAATTTGCCTGTGTCATGAATATTAGCAAGACCAAAGATTAAGATGAGTTAATTTATCCAATCAATATTTACTAAACACTTGTGAGGTACCAGTTCCCATTCTAGGTGGAGACAAGGTGTTGAATGTGATGGGTGTGGTCATTGCTCCCATTGGGTTACCACTTGACAGGAAAGAATTATTAGCCAGTAATCCATGAGCTTCTTTTCTGTAAATGGCTTTGGTTTCTGTCACCATTTTGCTTGTAACAAGAGCTATCAATAGGGAAATGTTAAAAATTGTATCATTTAGGATACATGTCAAGGATATGAGGATAAATGTCAAGTTGTGAGAGAAAGGAAAGGAAGGATGCAGGAACTATAATAATCCAGACACAGTAATAATTGGGTCCCAATTAAGCAGAGAGGGCCATGTGCATAAGGGTAAAAGGCAATTTGGAATTTTTAAATCATTCTAAAATTACCAAAATGAATTTTCAAAAAGTTTACCCACTTATTGAGTTGTTTATTCAGTTTTGTTTGAGAACATCTCCTTTATTGTTCAAAGAATTTTTTTAAGTACTACCTGATTCAGGTAGCATTTACATAACCTGCTCTATAAAGATTAAACTAAACTTAAGTAGGAATGTGAGATGGTTTTGAAAAAGGGCTAGGCCACTAAAGAGGGTATGTGGACGTCAGTAATTTCTGAGCCTCTCCAGGCACAGAGATAACATATCAAAATATCTCATCAATTGAGCAATAAAAATTCAATCTCTTCAGTCAAACCAGCTAAAGAATTTATGAACCAAATAACTCTTAATGACCGAGTTAACACCATGGACTCTTCTTTTTTAAAGGTGAAAAAGAGATATTTTAAACTTTATATTTTAATTTTACTTTAGATAGACAAAGGCTCTGGTTGGACTCTTGAGAAAATTTAGTTGTAGGAACAATCTTTCCAACACATTCTCTTCTTTAAAAGACTCTGGTTTTGGAAGAATTACCTTCAATTCACTCACGAATCTTTTGCTCTGCATAGTCCACAATTTAAACTGAAAGTATTTTCCTTTTATAATAGAAAAAGCTCATTTATCTGGCATTGTCATCATGGGATAGTGTGTTACTGTAAACTAGAATTCCAGAGAGTGATCATTTTTAGTTTATATAAATTATTGTTTTTCATATTTATAAAACAGAAACAAAAATACCTCACACAAATTTCTTTTTTTCTTTTTTTAAACTTTATTTTTGAGAGACAGAGAGACACAGTGCAATCAGAGGAGGGTCAGAGAGAGAGGGAGACACAGAATCTGAAGCAGGCTCCAGGCTCTGAGCTAGCTATCAGCACAGAGTCCGATGTGGGGCTCAAACCCACAAACCCTGAGATCATGACCTGAGCTGAAGCTAGACGCTCAACCGACTGAGCCACACAGGCGCCCCTATTTTTTTCTTTTTAAAAATTGCTATTTTATTTTATTTATTTTTATTGAGGTATAATTGACATATAAAATTACACTAGTTTCAGGTGTACAACATAATGATTTGACATTTGTATACATTAAGAAATGATCACTACAAGAATTCTGTCTAATGTATATAGTTACAAAAATTTTGCCTTGTTTTCTTATGATGAGGACTTTTGAGATCTACTTTCTTAGCAACTTTCAACTATGCAATATAGTATTATTAAATATAGTCACTATACAGTACATTACATCACCATGAACTCATTTCTTTTATAACTGGTAGTTTGTACCCTTTACCACCTTCACCCACTTTGCCCCTCCCCTCCCTTATCCTGGAAACCACTAATCTGTTCTCTGTGTCTATGTGCTTGGTTTTTTAAATTTGTTTGTTTTGTTTTTTAGAATTCACCTATCAGCAAGATAATACAGTATCTGCTTTTCTTTGTCTGACTTATTTCACTTAGCATAATGCCCTCGTGTTCTATCCATGTTGTTGCAAATGGCAACATTTCATTATTTTTTATGGCTGAATAGTATTGCAATGCATTCCTATGTGTATAAATATCACATCTACTTATTCCATTCATCCCTATATGGACACTTAGGTTGTTTTCATATCTTAGCTATTGTAAATAATGCTGCAGTGAACCGAGGCATGCATATATCTTTTTGAATTAGTATTTTCTTTTTCTTTAAATAATATCCCAAAGTGAAATTGCTGGGCATGGTAGTTCTATTTTTAATTCCTCAAGGAACCTCCATACTATGTTCCATAGTGGCTCCTCCAGTTTAAAAATCAACAGTGCCCAGTGGTTCCCTTTTCTCCATACCCTTGCCAACACTTGCTATTTCTTGTCTTTTCAAGAACAGACATTTAAAAGGTGTGAGGTGATAACTCATTATGGTTTTGATTTGCATTTCTCTGATGATTAGGGATGTTGAGCATCTCTTCATGTGCCTATGGGCCACTTGTATGTCTTCTTTGGAAAAAATGTCTATTTAGATCATTTGCCCACTTTTTAATTGAATTTCTTAGTTTTCTGTTAGTAATAGTATAAATTCTTTCTATGTTTTACATATAAACTCTTTATCAGAAATATGATTTGCAAGTATTTTCTTCTATTCAGTAGATTGAATTTTCCTTTCATTGATGATATCCTTTGCTATGAAGAAGTCTTTTAGTTTAATGTAGTTCCACTTGTTTAAATTTGCTTTTTTTTTTTTTTTTGCCTTTTCTTTTGGAGTCAGAGTAAAAAAATCATCACTAAGATTCATGTCAAGACCTTATGCCTGTTTTCTTACAGGACTTTAATGGCTTCAGGTCTTACATTCAAGTCTTCAATCCAGTTTGAGTTAATTTTTGTGTATAATAAGGTGTAATAAGGTAATAGTCTAGTTTCATTCTTTTGCACGTGCTGTTCAGCTTTTCCAACACCATTTATTGAAGAAGCTGTCCTTTCTCCATTGCACATTCTTTATTTCCTCATTATAAATTAATTGATCATATATGCATGGGATTCTCACACATATTTATGCTGATGATTATTTAATCATTGATGATTAACATGGCACAACAAAAATTACACCTCAGCATCACATTGTAAATAGTTATTCTCACTGCTTATGATAATGTAAATGATAACCAATGTCAGGCTGGGTCTTTAGTAGTGCATGAGCAAAACTTTGAAAAAGGCTTTAAATTTTTTTAACTTTTATTTAGTTTTGAGAGAGAGAGAGACAGAGCATGAATGGGAGAGGGGAAGAGAGAGAGGGAGACAGAATCCACAGCAGGTTCCAGGCTCTGAACAGTCAGTGCAGAGCCTGTCATGGGGCTTGACCCCACAAACTGTGAGATCATGACCTGAGCTGAAGTGACTGACCCACCCAGGCACCCCTGAAAAGGCCTTTAAAAGCAATCTTTAATGTGAATGTTTTACTCCCATTTGTTTAAAAAAGCATCCTTAGTCAGGAAAACCTCCAAAAATGTGGAGGTTAAAAACCACCCTACTAAAGAATGATTATGTTAACCAGGCAATTAGAGAAAAAATTTAAAAATATATGGAAAACAATGAAAATGAAAATATAACAATCCAAAATCTCTGGGATGCAGCAAAGGCAGTCCTAAGAGGAAAGTATATTGCAATCCAGGCCAATCTCAACAAACTAGAAAAAGCGCAAATTCAAAATTTAACAGAGCACCTACTGGAACTAGAAGGAAAGCAGCAAGAGCACCCCAAACCAAGCAGAAGAAAAGAAATAATAAAGATCAGGGCAGAAATAAACAATATAAAACCCAAAAGAACAGTCAAGCAGATCAATGAAACCAAGAGTTGGTTCTTTGAAAAAATAAACAAAATTGATAAACCTCTAGCCAGGCTCCTCAGAAAGAAAAGAGAGAGCACCCAGATAGACAAAATCATTAATGAAAAAGGATCTATTACTACCAATCCCTTAGAAATACAAGCAATCATCAGAGATTACTATGAAAAATTAAATGCCAACAAACTGGACAACACAGAAGAAATGGACAAATTCCTAAATGCACATGCACTGCCAAAATTCAAACAGGAAGAGATAGAAAGCATGAATAGACCAATAACTAGTGAAAAATCAAATCTGTTATTAAAAATGTCTCAACGAGTAAGAGCCCAGGGCCAGAAGGCTTCCCAGGGGAATTCTCCTGTTAGATCTATGAGTGCAAAAATATGGTTTCTGTCCTTCTCTGCCTGACTTATTTTGCTTAGCATGACACCCTCAAGGTCCATCCACTTTCCTACACATGGCCATATTTCATTCTTTCTCATTGCCATGTAGTACTCCATTGTATATATATACACCATTTTTTCTTGATCCACTCATCAGGTGATGGACATTTAGGCTCTTTCCATGTTTTGGCTATTGTTGACATTGCTGCTATGAACATTGGGGTACATGTGCCCCTGTGCATCAGCACTTCTGTATTCCTTGGGTAAATCCCTAGCAATGCTATTGCTGGGTCATAAGGGAGTTCTAGTGATAGTTTTTTGAGGAACCTCCACACTGTTTTCCAGAGTGGCTGCACCAGTTTACCTTCCCACCAACAGTGTAGGAGGGTGCCCGTCTCTCCACACCCTCGCCAGCATCTATAGTCTCTTGATTTGTTCATTTTAGCCACTCTGACTGGCGTGAGGTGGTATCTCAGTGTAGTTTTGATTTGTGTTTCCCTGATGATGAGTGATGTTGAGCATCGTTTCATGTGCCTGTAGGCCATCTGGATGTCATCCCTGGAGAAGTGTCTGTTCAAGTCTTCTGCCCATTTCTTCACTGGGTTATTTGTTTTGTGGGTGTGGAGTTTGGTGAGTTCCTAGTAGATTTTGGATACTAGCTCTTTATCTGATATGTCATTTGCAACTATTATTTCCCATTCTGTCAGTTGCTTACTAGTTCTCTTGATTGTTTCCTTTGCAGTGCAGAAGCTTTTAATCTTGATGAGGTCCCATGAGTTCAGTTTTGCTTTCATTTCCCTTGCCTTTGGGGATGTGTCGAGTAGGAAATTGCTGCAGTTGAGGTTTAGGAGGTTTTTTCCTACTTTCTCCTTGAGGGTTTTGATGGTTTCCTGTATCACATTCAGGTCCTTCAGCCATTTTGAGTTTATTTTTGTGTGTAGTGTAAGAAAGTGGTCTAGTTTCATTCTTCTGCATGTTGCTGTCCACTTCTCCCAGCACCACCTGCTAAAGAGGCAGTCTTTTTTCCATCGCATACTCTTTCCTGCTTTGTTGAAAATTAATTGCCCGTACATTTGTGGGCCCAGTTCTGGGGTCTCTATTCTATTCCATTGGTCTATGTGTCTGTTTTTGTGCCAATACCATACTGTCTTGATGATGACAGCTTTGTAGTAGAGGCGAAAGTCTGGGATTGTGATGCCTCCCGTTTTGGTTTTCTTCTTCAATATTACTTTGGCTATTCGGGGTCTTTTGTGGTTCCATTCAAATTTGAGAATAGTTTGTTCTAGCTTTGAGAAGAATGTTGGTGCAATTTTGATGGGGATTGCATTGAATATGTAGATTGCTTTGGGTAGTAATGACATTTTCACAATGTTTATTCTTGCGATCCATGAACAGGGAATGTTTTTCCATTTCTTGGTGTCTTCAGTCTCTTTCATAAGTTTTGTATAGTTTTCATCATATATGTCTTTTACATCTTTGGTTAGGTTTACTCCTAGGTATTTGATGGTTTTTCGTGCAATCATAAATGGGATCAGTTTTTTGATTTCTCTTTTCGCTTCTTATTATTGGTGTATAGGAATTCAACTGATTTCTGTACATTGATTTTGTATCCTGCAACTTTACTGAATTCATTAATCAGTTCTAGAAGGCTTCTGGTGGAGTCTGCCGGGTTTTCCATGTAGAGTATCGTGTCATCTGCGAAAAGTGAAAGTTTGACTTCTTCTTTGCCAATTCTGATGACTTTTATTTCCTTTTGTTGTCTGGTTGCTGATGCTAGGACTTCCAGCACTGTGTTAAACAACAGTGGTGAGAGTGGACAACCCTGTCTTGTTCCTGATCTCAGGGGGAAAGCTCTCAGTTTTTCCCCATTGAGGATGATAATAGCTGTGGGCTTTTCATAAACTGCTTTTATAATGTTTAGGTAAGTTCCTTGTATTCCAACTTTCTCAAGGGTTTTTATTAAGAAAGGATGCTGTATTTTGTCTAATGCTTTTTCTGCATCTATCGACAGGATCGTATGGTTTTTATCCTTTCTTTTGTTAATGTGATGCATCACATTGATGGAGTTGCAAATATTGAACCAGCCCTGTAACCCAGGAATGAATCCCACTTGATCATGATGGATAATTCTTTTTATATGTTGTTGAATTCGATTTGCTAGTATCTTGCTGAGGATATTTGCATCTGTATTCATTAAGGATATTGGTCTGTATTTCTCTTTTTTTGCTGGGTCTCTGTCTGGTTTGGGTATCAAGGTGATGCTGACTTCGTAGAATGAGTTTGGAAATTTTCCTTCTATTTCTATTTTTGGAATAGAATGAGAAGAATGGGTATGAGCTCTGCTTTAAATGTCTGGTAGAATTCCCCTGGGAAGCCATCTGGCCCTGGACTCTTATTCGTTGGGAGATTTTTAATAACGGATTTGATTTTTTCACTGGTTATTGGTCTATTCATGCTTTCTATCTCTTCCTGTTTGAATTTTGTCAGTGTATGAGCATTTCGAATTTGTTCATTTCTTCTAGGTTGTCCAGTTTGTTGGCATCTAATTTTTCATAGTAATCTCTGATGACTGCTGTATTTCTAAGGGATTGGTTTTAATAGATCCATTTTCATTCATGATTTTGTCTATCTGGGTGCTCTCTCTTTTCTTTCTGAGGAGCCTGGCTAGAGGTTTATCAATTTTGTTTATTTTTTCAAAGAACCAACTCTTGGTTTCATTGATCTGCTCGACTGTTTTTTTGGATTCTATAGTGTTTATTTCTGTCCTGATCTTTACTACTTCTTTTCTTCTGCTTGGTTTGAGGTGCTCTTGCTGCTTCCCTTCAAGTTCCAATAGGTGCTCCATTAGATTTTGAATTTGGGTTTTTTCTAGTTTGTTGAAATTGGCCTGGATTGCAGTAAACTTTCCACTTAGGACTGCCTTTGCTGCATCCCAGAGATTTTTGGATTGTTGTATCTTTGTTTTCATTTGTTTCCATATATATTTTTAATTTCTTCTTTAATTGCCTGATTAGCCCACTCATTCTTTAGTAGGGTGGTTTTTAACCTCCGCATTTTCAGAGGTATTCCAGGCTTTTTCCTGTGGTTAATTTCAAGTTTCATAGCATTGTGATCTGAAAGTGTGCATGGTATGATCTCTATTCATTTATACTTATGGAGGGCTGCTTTATGCCCCAGTATGTGATCTGTCTTGGAGAATGTGCCATGTGCACTTGAGAAGAAGATGAATTTCCTAACTTCAGTATGCAGAGTTCTAAATATATCTATCAGTTCCATCTGTTCCAATGTGTCGTTCAGGTCCATTGTTTCTTTAGTGATTTTCTGTCTGGTTGATTTATCCATTGCTGTCAATGAAGTATTAAAGTCCCCTGCAATTAGCACATTCTTATCAATAAGATTGTTTCTGTCTGTGATTGTCTTATGTATTTGGGCACTCCTGAATTTGGCACATAGATATTTATAATTGTTAGCTCTTCCTGATGGAAAGACCCTGTAATCATTATATAATGTCCATCTTCATCTCTTGTTACTACCTTTATTTTAAAGTCCAGTTTGTCTGATAGAAGTATGGCTACTCCAGCTTTCTTTTGGCTTCCTGTTGCATGATAGATATTTCTCCATCCCTTTACTTTCAACCTGAAGGTATCTTCAGGTCAAAAATGAGTCTCTTGTAGACAGCAAATAGATGGATTTTGGGTTTTTATCCATTCTGCTACATTGTGTCATTTGGTTGGAGCATTCAGTACATTGACATTCAGTGTTACTATTGAAAAATGTGGGTTTAGAGTCATTGTGTTCTCCCTAGAATTCATGTTTATAGTGGTGTCTTTGGCACCTTGTATTCTTTGCAACATTTCCCTCATAGTGTCCCTCTTAGGATTTCTTGTAGGGCTGGTTTGGTGGTCATAAATTTTCTCCATTTTGTTTATTTGGGAACACTTTTATCTCTCCTTCTATTTTGAATGACAGGCTTGCTGGATAAAGGATTCTTGGCTCCATGTTTTTTCTCTTCGTCACATTGAAGATTTCCTGCCATTCCTTCCTAGCCTGCTAAGTTTCATTAGATAGGTCTGTAGCCACTCTCATAGGTTTCCCTTTGTACGTGAGAGCCCTTTTATTCCTACCTCCTTTCAGAATTCTCTCTTTATCTTTATATTTTTCCAGTTTCACTATGATATGTCATGCCGAAGGTTGATTCAAATTACGTCTTAGGGGGGTTCGTTGTGCCTCTTGAATTTGAATGTCTATTTTTTCCCCCAGATTTGGGAAATTCTCAGTTATAATTTGTTCTAGTATCCCTTCAGGACTTTTCTCCCTGTTTCCTCTTCAGGAATTCCTATGATACGGATATTGTTCCGTTTGATTGTATCACTCAGGTCTCGAATTCTCCTTTCCTGCTCCTGGTCAATTTCTCTCTTTTTTTTTTTTTCAGCTTCCTCTTTTGC
>PJEM01009735.1:43013-68974 GCA_004023845.1 Helogale parvula
CCTCATTTATAGCCTTTTTTTTTTTTTTAACTCATCACACCTATTTTCAAAGTTCCTAATCATTGTCTTGGTTGCTTCTTTGATGCTTTTTTTCAACCCCAGCAATTAATTTTATGACAAGTTTTTTAAATTCTTGATCTGGTATGTTGTTTAGATCTGCCTTGAGCAGTTCTGTGGCTGTGACTTCTTCCTGGAGGTTCTTCAGGGGATAGTTCCTTCGTTTTGTCATTTTTGCTAGTTTTCTGTCTCTTGTCAGCTTTAAAAAGCTCATTGTGCACTGTGCACCTGTTAATATTGCTCTGTTAAAGGAGGCTTATTGACTGTCTGGGGCCTGTTGTTTCAGGAAATATTCTTCTAATGGTGTCTCTCAATTTTCCTTGTTGTGCCTTTGAATATTTTATTTCCCTACTCCGCGATATTTGGGACTCATTTTCATGCACACTTTGGCTTGTTTCTTGGGGTAGTCCTAAGAAGGAAAACAGACAGACAAACACAGAGGGAACAGAAGCACACAAACGCACAGACAAATCAAACACACAAACAAATTAAAAGGTGGAAAGGAAAGAAATAAAATGGAGAGGAAAGAGATGAAAAGAAGAGAAGAAAAAAAATAAAGGGGATCAGAGACAACAAAGGACAATGGACAGTCTCAAAGTGTATGACCAGTTGAGGGAAGAGATAAGGATGAGATAAAGGAGAATATATCTGGATCACAAGAAAGAAAAAAAAAAGAGGGAGAAAGGAGAAAGGAAAATAAGGTGTAAAAATTAAAAACAAAATTTTAAGTAAACAAGGTAAAATATTAAAAAGTAAGTAAAAAAAAAAAGAAAGAAAAAAGAAGAAAAAAAAGCAGCGCTCCCCCTTGTGGATAGGCCTTGTTTGGTGTAGTAGGTCTTGGAGGCTGCTCTCAGAGGCTCTGCCTTGGTGGCTGCAGAGAGGAGAATGGCAACACCCCAAGCTCCGCTGGAACTAAGCACTGTAGGCCACTCTAATGAGTGCGATCTCCTTGTGCCGCAGCTGAGCCAAGGTGTATTTTCCAGGCCCACCTCGGTTCAATGTCCTAGTCCGTGCACTTTTATGCTACACAGATGAGATGTACTTGCTTTGGTGGCTGGCTTCTTAGGGGGGGATAGGGATCAGTTTCTCTAGGCTCAGGCAGGGATTTGCGCTGCAGCTGCCTGAAGCGAGGTGTGCTGCCTGAGGTGAGGTGCACAGCAGGAGGCAAAATGCACGCCCTCACAGACACCGTTGTGGACTCCCATCTCCCAGCAGGGATAGGGATCCCATAGGGGGAGGGAGCAGTGTCTCTTGGCGCCGACTGGGATTTGCGCTGCTGGTGCTGCTCGAGGCGCTGGGCGCTGCAGGAAATCAGCTGCAGGCTTCTGCAGCTGAGGTGCAAGCCCTGGCCTCCACAGCTGCCTACTCCTTGCCGAGATTGTTTAGGGGTGGAGACTTTTTTTCCCTGTTGGTGCCCTGGATTCGGGATTCGTGCGGACAATGCTGGAGGCGAGATGCGCTGTGGAAATGAGGTGTGTGCTCCCACTCCCGCAGCCTATGCCGAAGTGCGCGCCCCTGGGGCCACCGCTGCAGCAGCTGCCGACTCCCTTTCGGGATGGCGCAGGGCTGGAAGCTGTTCTTTCCCTTATGCCACCCGGGTTCAGGATTTGGGCTACCCAGCAGTTACATATGGAGTGAGAGTTTCTCTCTCTGAGCGTGGTTAAATGTTCTTTATCTCTTCCCCAGAGACAGTACTATGAGCTTGTTCAGTTTTTCTTTCTCTCCCCTTTGTCTCTCAGGGGTTCCGCGCACTTGCCTCGTGTTGGGAGTTGGCTCCCACCTCCCCTGCCCTTCTCAGGCTGACCCATTTTCCAATCTCCCCTGTTCGCACTCACTCACTCACTCAGGTATCTTTGAGGTTGTCTTCTTTCTTGAGTCTGTATTTTCTCCTTCCGCTCTTGCAGATGAGAGTAATGTTCTTCTCAGTTCGATAGATGGGGCAGACGAAGTTTACAGAGCTCCCTTCCTCTCCGCTATCTTGGCTCTCAATATTAGCTTTCTGTCCTTTCAGATATTGATTCCAATAGAATATGACATTTTTGTCTGTGGTTGATTTCCCACATAGGAAAAATAAAGTTTAGAATCCTTATAACTTGGTAAATACTTCCTGTAAATGCTGTAGACTTTTTTTAATTTTAATTTTTTAAATTTAATTTTGAAAATTCAAACATAATATATTAAAAATAACTCTTCCATAAAACCTGGTCCATTTTCCAGAGAACACCTCTTGATTAGTTCCTTAATTTTGATTAGTTTACTCCTGTGTGTGGGGACATGCAGAAATGTGTGTGTGTGTGTGTGTGTGAGCTCACAATTTAATATCTTTATCACTTTTGAGAGTGAAAGAAGGTGCCATTAATAATTATGTGAGGGGGGGGCGGCACCTGGGTGGCTCAGTTGGTTAAGCTTCCAACTTCAGCTCAAGTCATGATTTCACAGTTCCTGGGTTTGAGCCCCCATCGGGCTCTGTGCTGACAGCTCAGACCCTGGAGCCTGATTTGGATTCTCTGTCTCCCTCTCTCTCTGCCCCTCCCCCACTTGCACTCTGTCTCTCAAAAATAAACAAACATTAAAAAATTTAAAAAATAATAATAATTACATAGGGGCAGCAAGTATAAAACAAGGTCAACATGTGGTCACTCAACCTTGAAGTTTTACCCAAACCCTGGTAGTGTGTATCAAGGTCATGGCTACTGGTTAGGGTCTGGCTTGCCAAACTCTTCAGCTCTTCTGTCCCTTAGCTTAGAGCTTAGTCTGTGATGAAAATTTTATTGGTCCCTAGGGAAGAAAGAAGAATCAAAATCCAATTCTGAGATTTTTTTGTAAAGCTAAAGTGATTGAATTAAAAATTTATATTATATATTATATCATATTCTGAGATGATGCTCTTCCCACTCTTTTTGGTACTTAAATGTCACTTCAGGTGTGTAACGGTTGTCATTTTCTTTTCTTTTTTTCTTTTTCAGTGTCAGTTCCAGCTTGGGATTCAAATACAAGAAACAATAACCCATTAAAACAAAAGTTTGGAGGTAGGTAGTCATGAGCTACCATAAAGGTTCAGTGGTGTCACCAAAGACCCAGACCCAGTCCCCTTCTATGTCTCTACTCTGCCATCCTTAGCATGATAATTCCTCATTCATGGCAGTAAGGCAGCCACTGTATTTCCAGGCATCACCTTCAAGTCCCAGGCAGAAAAAGGAAAGGAAAGGGCTTTCTGTTCATAATGTTCAGCTTATTAAAAATTTGGCAATAGATGCCTAGTAGATGTCCCTTAACAACCATCAGACCATTCACTGACATCAAGACAGTTAGAGAGCTTTGTAAAAACAAATCCCGGATCATGTGATGTCTCTGCTCAAACTTCCAAGGGGACTCCCCATTGTGCTCAGGGTAAAAGTCAAAGTCTACCTGACCTATGCCATCTGACTTTCACCACTGTATTCCCTCTCTGACCTTTTCCCTCACCCACTCTACTCCAAACTCCCTGGCCTCTCTGCTGTTCTTTGACATCCAGCACGCCTCCTCGAAGCCGCCATGCTTGCCACGTCCTCTGACTCAGATGCCGGTATGACTCACTGGCCTTTCACTGCGGCTGCCTCTAACCATCCTGTGTTAAGCGATCACCATCCTCCACCTCAGCCTGTCACTTCTTACCTCATCCTGCTCAATTTTTCTTCCTAGCCCACCATTTCACATACTGTATTTGCTTATATATTTAGTAGCCGTATCTCTTCCCACTAGAATGTAAGTTCCTTGAGAGCAGGAGCTTTGTCTGTTTTGTTCACTGCTGTATCCTTAATGCTTAGTACTGTGCAAGGCTCATAGTAGGTGTTCGATGACACATTGAGTCAATGGGCAAATGAATGACCACAGTGGTGGAGAGTCTCATTATTCACCCTTAGGCCTGAAGGTGAGGCCTACCTTTCCTAAGGGCAAGAGATCTCCCCTCCCCTCTCTTAACTGTACGGGTCTGATTTTTCTCTAACTGCACGGGTAACAGCCAGTTTCTGCTCCAAGGCTCCCTCTTAGGAAACTGAGAAATTGAAAACCATCTTTAGTTCCATCTAATTAAAAAAAAAACCCAAATTATGGTATCCAGAAAACTTTGTGGGCACTGACACTCTTGCCTCCCTGGCTCACCTTTGCCCTGCCCCATCTACAGTGCTGGTGACCTTGGTCCTCTCTCCTTCTGAGTTAGATGACCCTTCTGGCCCCCTTCTTAACTCTTGGCCTTCTCTACCTTAAACTCTGACAGTCTCCGGTTCCCAGGGCTGCCCTGTGAGTAGCTCCTTCTCTGCACTCCAATCCCCACTGCTGTTAAAACTGGGACCCGAACAAATAAACCACTCTTCTTTTCGTCTTGAACATAAGTTCCTAAAAGGCAAACCAACAATAAACCCTAAAAACTAAATTAGTTAAAACTAAAACAAAATCTATTAGATACATTGAAACAAAATATATTAAAAGGCACAGGCAATAAAACACTTGTAGTGTGTGGTGCCTGGGTGGCTCAGTCTGTTAAAGCACCAACTTCAGCACAAGTCATGATCTCGTGGTTCATGAGTTCAAGGCCCGAACTGGGCTCTGTGATTACAGCTCAGAGTCTAGAGCCCATTTTTGATTCTGTGTTTCTCTCTCTCTGCCCCTGCTGCACTCACGCTCTGTCTTTCTTTCCTTCAAAAAATTAATAAATTAATAAAAAATAATAAAATAAAAAACATTTAGTAGTGAAATAATTGCAAAATTATTTAAGTTGAATTTCTGAAAGATAAATTTTAATTCTCTTTGTTACTGATCTGAATCAAGATTTTAGTCCTTGGTCATTCGTTGATTGCCATTGGAAACATCATTAGATTCTAAATAACATGTTCCAAATTGTTTTAAGCCTCACAAATTGTTTTCTGGCTCTAAACTTTACCCCTCAGTCTCCACTCCTCCACCTCCCCTGCCCCCACTCCAGGCTGTTACAAACTTGTGTGAGCAATTCATCTCTATTATTAGTCTAAAATTGTTTTTTTTACCAAAATGATGATCAAATTTCAGGAAATTGGTAGCATTCTGCCTAATACTATGCTGCACAGTTTGGAGGAGGATGTATCTACAATGTGGAGAACAGTCAGTGGGGTTGTGTGGGAGATAAGAAAAAGGAGGGCAGATCTCCCCCCTTCTCTGGTGGCACAGAACATCTGTTCCTTTATGTTAAATGGAAAATCAGGCTCACCACAGCACAATAAACCAACTTCTGAGGTATAATTGGGTATTTGATATTCAAAAGAAATAGTATGCTCTATAAAAACAATTTCTTCTTGGCAAGTGGGGTTTTATTTTTGAAATTTTGTGTAAGATTAAACAAGCTTTTATCACCACTTCAACACTGGATTTCAAAACAAACCTAAAAGTCTTTCGTACTCATTTGATCTTAAGATGATAAACAGATTGACGGCCTCATTGAGGAGAAACAATGTGTATATTCGCATAGAATAAGGTGATGTCACCATTCAGTGGAACGTCTCCAACCCCTTGCTCTGTTCCCTGGGTGCACGTGTGTATGCATGGACATGGGTGGGGAATGTACATTCCATTCGGTTAACTGTTTACGTATTTGAACAAAGGCGAAGAACTGACTGGAGCAATACTGTCTGGGATTTATGAAGTGACAAATCTTACCAGAAATTCCTTTAGTGGTATGGAATTCAGAGGATAAGAGATTTATTTTGTTTAGAGTAGTATATTATAGAGATCTTTTATGCAATAGATATTAAATTATAGTGGGTTTTTTTTCTGTCAGGTGTGCTCTGCTTCACTGATTACAGCTAATGAATATCCAGTCAGCTCAGTACAACCTAAGAACACTGTGTCTTAATTTTTTTTAAGTTTATTTATTTTGAGAGACATAGAGATAGCATGAGTAGGGTAGGGGCAGAGAGAGAGAGAGAGAGAGAGAGAGAGAGAATCCCAGGCAGACTCTGCACTCATGAAATTGTGAGATCATGACCTGAGCTGAGATCAAGAGTTGGATGTTTAACTGACTGAGCCACCCAGGTGCCCTGAGAACACCGTTTTCTAAAATAATTACTTGAGTTCATCTACAAAAAGGTTGAAACTTTCCAATACAAGCAAATAAAAAGACGTATTTTAGGTAAGCTAGATGTGCCTTCCCATAGTTTCCTTGCAGTCAAACTCACAGAGAAAAGCCCATTATTCCTCCAAATGAGTTTTCTGATCACTTGAACAAGTAGAGCATTCTGGTCCTCTCATTAGTTGTCATAATGAATATTTTCAAAATAATGTACCACAAGGTGAATATGTATGACATTGTTATTGTCTTACAGATTTGCTGTCGAACTTTGAAATAAACAGGTCTATAATCACAGGATAGATCTATATGGTTTCAAATATTTTCAAGGCTCATTTCTATTCCTTCTATTGTAATGCCTGAAAGAATAACAGAAGCATAATAAGTGCTTCCTTTCATGAATGTAACTTCATGAATCTAGTGAGAAATATAGGACACTAAAAGTGCTAAGCCTCACATCTGAAATCTTTCCAATACTTATCAACAGATATTGGCTTCTTTCTCATATTCAGAAGTTGGTTTTCACAGACAGTAGAATTTTCCATTGTTGTTGATGTGGTTTAGAGAAGTGAGATGGAGAGGGAAAAGAGATGAGACTCTTCTTCATTTCTATAAGAGAAGATGCTTTCTAAGATGAGTCACAATGTATATAATGTAGGTCCATTTCAAGTTAATATGGACATTAGGGCACATTTTAGGATTATGTAAATTTAAAAGGGGAAAATTTATTTTGGTAGATAAAAGTCTAAAGTCATGAAGAATAAATATGTATTTATTAAACAAAAAATCAAAAAATATTAAGAAATAAAGTGGTGCCAAGAAAGAATAGGTGCCAAGTTCAGGATGATCAGTAATCTGACTCAGGTTTTCTTACCCTCTTATCATAGGACCTGTTCCAGGAGAAATTTTCTTTCCTGAATGTTAACCTCCCTAGGTAATTTCTGTTTTCTTACGTTCTCCTTTTCATCTTATGAACTTTACTGTACTATTCAGTGGGGATGCAATGAGGGTTTACTAAGTAATTCAGATTTTCACAATAATGATAATAAATGAGTGTGAATGGATCCTTGAAGCCTCAAAGGAGTCCAAAAAAACTTCAGACTAAAAAGAAATGAGTATTGGGGCACCTAGGTGGCTCAGCTGATTGATTTCAACTCAGGTCATGATCTCACGGTTGTGAGAGCGAGCCCCACATTGGAGACTGCTTGAGATTCTTTGTCTCTCTCTGCCCCTCTCCCTAGTTTGTCCATGCATGCTCTCTCTCTCTCTCTCTCTCTCTCTATATATATATATATATATATATATATAATATGTATTATATATATACACAAATGTGCATGCATGCTCGCTCTCTCTCTATATATAATATGTATTATATACATATATATAAATGTGCATGCATGCTCTCTCTCTTTATATATATATAAAATATATATACATATTTTTTTTCTTTTCTATATATATAATATATAGAAAAGAAAAAAGGAAATGAACAGCATCAAAGCAGACAACTCAGGAAAGCACCAAATGAACTTTCAACAGCTTTGGTGGTGAACTCACTAAAAGAAAGAAGTTCAATGTATCCCTAGAAAGTGGGTTGTTAACTATAAGGCATTTAATTTTAGGAAAACATTTTCCAAACATGATGACCTTGGTTATCTGTTATTCAGTATTAACTAACGTCTTTTCCTGCCAGTAATTAGAAAACTGGGTCAGTTGTCAATTTCATGATGAATCAAAATGAAAAACTCTTTGTTTTTAGGCTTTTTTCACATCCATGGAGATATCTAACAGACAGAACAATCCTATTTTATGTCTGTAAAGAATCATGGAAAACTCCTCCCCCATCCACTCTTTCCCTACTTCCCAACACACTTTCTATTTATTTTCTGATGAGAACACAGAGAGGCCAGAAAAATTGTGGAAGGACACCAGCAGAGTTGGGGATAGCCTAGAACCAACCACAGGCACCACCAGTTTACTTGCCTCTGATTTTGCTCAGATGGTTCTCACAATCTAACTTTCTAAAACTCACTTTCCATCTTATAAACTCTTGGAAAGTTTTGTGGAAACCTTCACCTCAACCCTCCTCACTCATCTGCTATGTTTGTAATCACTAATTTCCCTCTATCTCCATTAGACTGTGATGACAGGTGTAGTGTGCCTGACTTTCTGTGTGGTCATATATTAGAATATATTAGGAGCTTAATGATATGTATTTAAACGAGTCAGTCAGTAGAATTACAGTCTCCTTATTTCTAAGACTACCTTTTTCTCTATACATTCTATACTTAGGCAATGTAAACATTTATTTTTATTATTGCCCCAAATATTTGGATTTTTTGTTGTTGTTTATCTGTTTGTCTCCATAGGATCCATTTCCATTTTTCAGTTAGCAATATTGGGAAATAGCTCATTCTGTGTGTGTTTGGGTAGGACGAACCTCAGCTCCAGGGGTCTCAGGAGACCTGATCACTATATTTTATGTCGCTGGCTAGAGAAATTGTTCCATGTAAGAGTATGGAACTCAAGCCAGATGAATCTCACTAAATCACAGGACACTTTGGGAACTCTTTGGATGAAATTCTCCTTAAGCAAAAACTGATTATCAGTAAATTTGATGTTAGTTTGAACCAGCTGGGATCACTACCTGGAGCCTGACAATGAAGCCATCAGTGAGGAAAAAAGAGTTGTGAGAAAAACAGATAATGACTTGATAATATCCCTTAAGCTTTTGAACCTAACCATACCAGAAATCAGTATCAATTACAATGGCTTTGGCTACAAATAACAAAACATTCCATTAGATGTGAGCATTTCATTTCAAATAACAAACAGTTCAGGGGTAGGTGTTCCAGCACTACTTGGTAGAATAAATCAGGGCTTTGGCCCCACATTTGATCTAACCACTACAGCACCACATCTCACACAACCATGACTAAAGACAGAAAAGAAAATTCTCTAATGAGGGTTCCCAGTTGACTCCTTCTTATGTCTCATTGGCCAGGATTAGGTCACAGGCCCATACCCTAGCTGCAAGGGAAGCTTGCAGATCTGTTGTTTTTCACTTCCACAGAGAGAGATTGGCCTTTCCAGAAAGGGAAAAAATGGTATGGGGTGGAGGAGGGGATGAGGAAGAGAGCCACTAGTAGGGTCTACCACATTGATTTTCCATGGGATTTTCAAGTACCTGAGGAAAAATAGTTTACTTAAGTTACTTTGAATCAGTTCCTTCCTTTGCAACCAATCATGTTTCACTGCAATATCTCACTTTAATACTTTATCTTTTCGTTATAAATTTTAAAATATTTAAGAGAGGAGCGCGTGGGTGGCTCAGTCGGTGGAGTGTCTGACTTCGGCTCAGGTCCTGATCTCTCGGCCCATGAGTTCGAGCCGTGCATCGGGCTATGTGCTGACAGCTCAGAGCCCAGAGCCTGCTTCAGATTCTGTGTCTCCTCTCTATCCCTCTCCTGCTCATGCTCATGCTCTGTCTCAAAAATAAACATTAAAAAATTTTTTTAAATGTAAGAAATTTCTCATAAATTAGTATACTATTACCAAAGAAATAAAAAGTTATAAAAGTTATTTATTTTTAGAATATGGATTTGCTGTCCATATTTTCATATCGATGACCCAAACATTCATGTGTATTAAGTAGGCCACTCATGCAGTCACTGCGTAGACAGCTGAGCTGTTATCTCACAAATAGAGCTTTGGTAAAATTTCAACATAAAATCAGTTAATATTTCATAGGGTTCTTCACCTTTATCTTGTTTTCAATCTCTGAGAGAAAAATATTTTCAGAGTTTAATATTCCTGTGTTCTTTTATCTACCACACATTCTGTAAATGCATGTCATTCCATTGCTCACTGCTTACCATTTTTTTTTTATAGAAAAAAGGCCACAGAGCATAAAGACATAAAAGCTTACTCAGATGACTGGCAGAATTGGGACTCAGAATTTTCTTCTTTTCATACACACACACACACACACACACACACACACACAAAACGAGGCTGCTTCCAGTGAAAATTTTATTTCTTTAGTGCATTTTTTGGTGATTAACTTTTAAAGGCTTGAATCATTGTAAATTAGATATTCTTTTCACTTTTTTTCCAAGTGATGTTGCTTTCTTTTTTCAAAAGCCAGGACCAGATGGCTTGTTTATTTTCAAATTTAATTATAGCTATACATATGAGAAGCAAAATTGTTACTGCCTTTTGTATTAATTTTCTCAAAAATTTCAGACAATTTAGGAAATACTAAATTTCCTCAGCTTTTATAATGGGTCTGGGACATAGATAGCATGTCAGCAGGGCAGCTGGACTAATTTGGAATTACTTTTATAAATAAAAATGAATGGGGTGCCAGGGTGGCTTGGTCAGTTAAGTATCTGACTTTAGCTCAGGTCATGATCTCATGGTTCTTGAGTTCAAGCCTCATATCGGGCTCTGTACTGATGTTGTGGTACCTGCTTGGGATTCTCTCTGTCCCTCTCTCTCTGCTCCTCCCCAACTCTTTCTCTCTTTCTCTCTCTCTCTCTCTTTTTCAAAACATAAATAAACCTCAACAAATGAGCTTTGCACCCCAACTACAATTGTAGTGAGATATCAAATTCTTCTGAATATAACCTGTACATTAGTGAATAAAACTATAATCTGACCAGGGAACCAAGATGAAGGCTAATCCTAACCATAGTTTAGAACTCTCTCTAAAGTCATTCCCATATTTTTTTAACCTATGGTATATTTCAACTTATATGTTACAAATAATATTTATTTAGTGAAAACCATTAATACCTAAAATGTGAAGGTGACAAAAATAGACACACTGAGAAAAGTTGGGGATAAAAATCAAACTTGAATGTGACCTTGTCTCTGGAGTTTCTCAGCCTTGGCACTATTGACAGTTTAGCCAGATAATCCTTTGTTGGAAGAAAGGGGATATTTAGCAGATATCCCTGGCCTCTCCCCACTAGATGCCAGGAGCATCCCCCCTTCACTGTGACAACCAAAAATGTCTCCAGACCTTGACAAATATGCTTTGGGGTCAAAGCTGCCTGGATTGAGAACTGCTACTCTAGGTCCTCCTGCCAATTTGCAAGAAACTCAGAGGGCAGAGGGACAGGACATGCAACCAATAAGAACTACAGCATGGGAAATTATAAATATCAAATGACCTGGGTTTTTCTACAAATAAATTGTAAGAAAGAGAAAAAAGGAATTAGAAGAGACTTAAGAGGCATATAAACCAATGGCTATGTATGGATTGTGTTTTGACCCTGATTCATACAAACAAAGTATGAAGATATTAGCAATGATAAGAACACTATGAACACGCTGACTGGATATTTGATGATAGCAAGGAATTGTTTAAATTTTGGGACTGTGGTTATGCTCCTAAAAAGAGCAACCGTAAAGGTCTTTTAGAGACCCTACTGAAATACTTTCAGAAGAAATGATATGCTGTTTGGTATTTGCTTCCAGTAAATCAGGGCTGGGGCTGGATGGAGGGGGGCCATTTAAATAAAGCAAGATTGACTATGATTTGATAGTGTTGAACCCAGGTGATGGATTAATGAGAATTCATTAAATTTTCCTCTCAGGATTATGTTTAATATGTGTCATAATAAGGAATTTAAAAATATATAGACATCTTTTTTAACAGCTTTAGCCTCATACACTATTCTTATACTAGCAGCTTCATTTTTTTTACTGAGTGATTTAAGTTATTTATTACTAAGTTAATTGCCAAGAGAAAAACACAGTGCATTTGCTTTAATCTAAATTGCGGCTCAATTGATCAGCTTAAGAATTGCTAAGTCACCATCTTATCTTAAATAGAGCAAAATCTGATACAATGCTCAATACAATAGTTTTCTGGTAGTGCCCTTCACCAACCCTGGGTTTCTCCAGAAGTACTTTTCAAAAATACTTGATTCAATTTTCACCATTTAAATCTTTCCAATTTTATTTATTTATTTATTTATAATTTTTTAAATTTAGTTTTTAGAGAAAGAGTGTGCACGAGTAGGAAGGGGCAGAAAAAGAAGGGGACACAGGACTCAAAGCAGGATTTGTGCTGACAGCTGAGGGCCCAATGTAGGGCTGTTGACAAACTGTGAGATCATAACCGGAACTGAAGTCAGACACTTAACAAACTGAACCATCCAGTTCAACCACCCAGGTGCCCCTCCAATTATTTTTAAAAACTGTCATTACAAAAACTCAATTGGGAGATCTACCTATCTGTTAACATGTGTACATATTAATTCGATTTTCCTAAGGCTAAGAGCAAAGTTACTTCTGCCATCACTGTTTTAGTGAATGAAGAACATCCTAAGAGTACAAGGTGAATGGTTGAAAAGTCATATAATTTCCATTACTGGTTTGGGTGAACCCAAATTTTTTCAACGTTTTGTAACCTGCCTCCAAAATGTGAGTGTTTAAAATTCTTTATGACTGCAACTTGTAATAATACCCAATATTAATATTGTTTTTGTTATTTTAAATCAATGTAATATTATAGAAATGGTTGTATATATAATCCAACAATTTTATGCTAATGAAGCACTGAGTTGTTTATATGTTTGAAAAAATGGTTGTGCTACAGCAAGAAGTTTGAATATCAATATCCATGCGGAAAGAAAGTCAGGGCACCTGATGAAGACTTGGGCATTAGCTTTGAACAAACATTCCAGATACATCTGAGGCAGGACCACATCTTGAGAAACGAGGCCTTATATGTTAGAAAATTCATTCCATCTAGAAGCCCTGTTGGGTCAAGAATCCTATCTGGTTTATTCACAACCACATGCCCAGACTATTACTAAAGTTCTGGCTTATGAAAACTTTAGTTCTTGCCCAAATCTCTGTTAGTTCTCACCAAGACACTCTCAATTAAAAATTTTAAAAGTTATCACTCAGGATACCTGGAGGGAAGACAATTCAACTCAGAAGATTCAAGAGATTCTGATGAAGGGCCTCTGCCCTGAGACATGAGCTGAGTGAAGGGAAACAAGGCACGGTTAAGTACCTAGAGTCCAGCAACTGGGGAGGCCATTGGGAGGCTTAGGCTTCTGTGCCTAAAAGGGTAAAGAGAGGAAGGGATACATACTCCTGAAACCCAGTGTCAGTTGGAGCCATGAACTAGAGGCAAAGGCTGAGAAGACATACAGCCACTACTCAAAGCAGGAGGGAATGAGGAAGAAACACAGGCCCCTCCCTCTCTTCCCCAATCCTTCAACCACTGCCAGTGCCTCCCACTGGCTGAACCAACCAGATGCCAGTAGCAAAGGAGCCTGGGAGATGCAGGTCACAGGGGTCAGGCTCCACAGCCCAGCCCAGGGCAAAGTCAGTGAATGGATGATGGCAGTGGATGAACAGAAAATAATCAGAAACCTTCTCCCTCCCTTACAAAATTGGCAAAATGAATATTTAAAATCCTCAGGTTAATGATGTCATGTCATAACAAAAGAATGAAATCAAGTAAATCCTTCAATGTAAGGTGACACTTGGGTGACCAGTGGGAATTAAAGGTGGTCCTTGTTTGAGCTTTTACTTACAGATTTAATTTATGTCAACAGGGTCTACGTATTTCGAATAAGTTCAAAAATTTCTTTTTGTGGTGATATGTCAATTGAGCTTTGTCCTTTCCCTGGTGTGACAGTCTTGTACAGTGTGAATGCCTCTGGGAGGGGTCCTTGGCCCCAGCAACTTCTACCCTCAGTGACATCTGCTGACATGGCCACTGCCTTGCTTGCTCCTTAATTGCAGGTCCACACAAGCTGCAGAGAGTGTGTCTCCACTGCAATGTCCCTTCAGATCCAGTTCTGTCCACAATGTCAGTTACTCTCAAAGTGTTCAGAGATCTGCCTGCTGCTCTCAAGCTATGCTGGGCTCTGGGAGGGCTGTCAAGACCTTTTCCCCTGGGTGCGGGAACCCTCTTCTGTTCCTACAAAGAGGCAAGGGAAACTTTTGAGCCCTATTCTAGGGCATCTACTTGCCTAGACACTTCACAATCTTTCTGCTCTGAGGCCTCACTGCTTTTCCAGTCTCTATCCAGGAGTGAGGCCCATGTCTTCTTGATCTTGGATCCCCATCCTGTCTTGGGTGTCCCCTTCCCAGAGACACAGTTTCTAAGCTCTCTTAACTTCTTCCATTTCATTCTTTCCTTCTTCCTTCCTTTCTTCCTTTTTCGTTCCTTCCTTCCCTCTTTCTTTCTTTTCTTTCCTTCTTTCTTTCAATTTCAGAGACAGAGAGAGAGAGTGTGTGAGATGGGGAGAGGGGCACAGAGCGAGAGAATCCTAACCCTGATGCAGGCTTGATCCTACAGTTGTGAGATCATGACCTGAGCTGAGATCAAGAGTGGGATGCTTCACCAACTGAGTCACCCACATGCCCCAGCCTCTCATATGTTTCACCTCCTCTAACCAGTTGAATCTTATCAAGTTTGAGAGGGTTTTTTTTTTTACTTTTTTTTTCTTTACAGCAAAAAAATATGGTTCTAACTGTATCAGATCCACGCTCTCCTATTGCACTCTATTCTATTCTATTCTATTCTACCATATTGCAAGTAGAAAGGTAGTGTAGCCGGTTCTAGAATCAAACAGATCTGGTTTAAGTTCCAGCCAGCTTGTCCACTTATTAGTTGTGTGAATTAAGGAACTTACTTAATTTGTGAGTCTTCCACCCTTTTCCTGTATTCACCGGCCTCAGGCAATGAGGATTTAATAAGATAACATATAAAGCACCAAAGTACCATCACTGCAGAACAAAAATACTGAATAAATATTAGCTACTGCAGCTGTTATTATTATATGTAAGTCTCCAGTTTATACTTATCATGGGGCTACTGGAAAGATTAAGTTAGTATCAAGCAAATAGACTTCAATCCCATTTTTAAATGAGGAGAATATTTAGAGGCATAGAAAACAGTCAGAAAAATGGAATGCTTTCCTATGTACATAACTTAGTTAGCATGCTAAGGTCCATAGAAGTAATTTAAGAGTAGGTATGTATGATATAAAATCAAAACCATTAGGAAAATATATACTAGTGTTCAGTGATGTAGGTAAGAAAGGAACTGATCCCAATTAAATCAAATGATAAGCTTAACATTAAGAATAATTGGTTGGTAAAATTTTCAAGAATTGTGTTTTCAGGATAGTGATTCTGCTTATCTTTATTCTGCAGTTATTTTCATATATTTTCCATTTTAATATTCATCTGTAATTTAGGAATTGCTAAATGAAGTGATAAATTCTATGGATACATAGAGGGGATGGCCTTCCTGACATATAATAATCATAAAAAAGCTTAACCCATTGTCAGAAATCCAGCGTCTCTTCAACTTGCACGAGATTCAAAGATTTAATTCCTCCTCAACATTTCAGATCTGTATTCTTTAACATAACTTGCTAGGTAATTCTTGCTAATATTATATCTTTTGCTAAAGATAAGTCAGAGTTAAATTCTTAATCTCTTGGGTTTTAGCTTATATTAATAAGAGATTTGTGTAGCAAACATAGATTCACAAAAATCCAACCAGGGTACAAAATAATTTAAAAAATGCAAGCTGTAAATGTACCCTTGTATACTTTTAGCTAAACATCTTGAAAATAATTTTCTCCTTATCAATAGTGTACTAATGAGAGGAATGTTTGTACTGTGAAGTAAAATATAATTAATTATAGAATAAATCAATTTTTACAAAATGTATTAGAAGTAGAACTAATAAAATTACTGCAGTCGTATCACATTAGTACACAATAATTAAAGAGAAAATGAGCACATCAAATTTAAAGGATGAAAACATGATTTATAATATCCATAAGGATTAATAACTTGCAAGAGAATTACTTATTTCTTTAGACAGTTTTGGATTATTAAAAAAATAGATGTGTGAAATGACTAAGACTCATTGCAAACTGACCTATTTTAGAAAAAAAGCAAGTTGATTATTAGGAAAGCAATTGAGAGCCAAGAGAAATAATCTATCCTAATTGATCATTAATTAATTTTGACCGGTTATTCTTGCTAGACATTTGTATGAAATTATTAATATTGAAAGTGCTTCAATAATTTAGCCAAGTATTTGACATAAGTTATTTTAATGATACATGAAAGATATCTTGTTAACATTCTGAAATGAGTAACTTTATTCACACCATCATAAATATGATGATCATAATAATATATTCAAATTTGTAGTCTCATTTTTTAAATTAATTACTATGGCATCAGACTGACATTTTACCTAGTGTTGTATAAACTTTTGTTATTAATCTTGTTAATTTGAGGTTTGAAATGTAGCCACAGAAATAAATAATAATGATCCTGAAAAATTATTTAATGTTACAAAGTATGTGAGATTATTGAGGCTGAGAGTGGAGGAGGCAAGGCTTTTTGTCGTATTTTTCATCTGAAGAATTAAAGACTTAATATTCAACAGATGAAATCCTATGTTCGGTTATACTTGCAACTAACTATAACTTTTTGCCAATGAAAACTATAAATAAATTTAACGTTGATGCCGACTCTTGGCTTTAGACAGAGAAATGTGACTATTGCTCATGAGCTCTATCTTAAAAGCTAGATTTTGCTTTATATTTGAAGAGAAAAATTGCTTCTACTACAAGGAAGAAAGTAAATGACTTTCTCAGTGGACGAATGACTATATTTATTCTGTGGCGGGTGCAGATGTGCCAGAATGCAATCAAGGAAGCATTTTATTTAAAAGACACTGCAACTGTCACGGCCACTGATCTCTTGAATGATTAATGTCAGGTCTTTAACTATGCCAATTGGATCTGGAAGCCGGGAAAACAAGTATCATGGTGGAATCTTCAGTGGTGGGCATGTTTTCTGTCTCATTCTCTCTCTTTCTCTTCATTTAACCGTCATGTCCAACAGCCCTCACAGCTCTTAGGCTCACAGCTGGAAAGACAAGTCATAGCAGGAGCCTTGCACATACTACTTTAGTCCTAGGGAGATGACATAAGGAGGTGACCCTTGGGGAAATCATGTATTGCTACGTGGGTGAAACCCTTGCAAATACTGTAAGCAGTGATTTTTAAATGATGGAAAAAATATTGTGGTAGCTCATCATTAACAACCAATTCATGTCCTTAAGTAAATGCTGTCACAGAAAAGACCACATCAGAAAACCACTCTGTGAAATGTCTTTTTTTAAAATCACATATTGAAATTGTATCTCATGCCATATAATATATGTCAATGTTTATACAAATACATAACAAATGAAAGCTGGCAATTTATCATATTACTAAAGCTATTTTAGAAAAGATTGCCAATATACCCCAGTGGCATATTAAAAGTACTTAATAAATAGTAAATTCTTTCATTATTTTTATAATGTTTTATAATGAGAAGGCCTGTTCTAATTTCTAAAATTCTGTGACTGAATCTTCTTTACTTTGAAAATCCGGTAATGCATTTTGTCAACAGTCATAAAAATTCTGACCTGATTAAGCCATAAAGAATTGACATCAACCCAGATCTTTTTGTGCTAACATTGTAACAGTAAATTTTATTCTGTACCTTAGAAAAACATAACATAGCATCTGCCTTGTACACTTGATGATAATTACCAAACCATTCTCATATTTAAAATATATATATTTATTTAACATATCTAACCAGTCATTCTATTAAAATAAATTTTCTGGAACAATCTAAATTTTTTCAGGGGGAAATATTTCTTTGAATAATAAAAGGTGGTTAAATGCTTACTCAATAACTTGTATCCTCTAATAATGAACTAAAATATAGAAAAAAATCAATATGATACACAAAGGACTTTTAAGTATATTTTACTCATTTCTACAGACATTTTCAACTTACAGAATTCATTTTTGTTAAGATGCATTATATTAAAAAGTAATTTATGATAATCCAGATTTCCATAGGCTTTTTTTATTTTATTAATTTTATGAATTTAAAGCACTGTTAATAGAGGCAAAGTTAGTCTGAGTAAATAAGTAATGTCCCAAAGCTGAAACTGGGCACAACAATATTTTTATTTTAATGCTCAGTTATTTTCCAGAGAGAGACAGCATGAGGGAGGAGGACAGAGAGAGAGGGAGGCACAGAGTCTGAAGCAGGCTCCAGGCTACGGCCATCAGCACAGCGCCTGACACGGGGCCCAAACCCATGAACCATGAGACCATGACCTGAGCTGAAGTCAGATGCCCAACAGACAAAGCCGTCCCAGGCACCCCTCTGGCCACAACAATATTTTGAAAGAATATATTGGTTAGACACTTTTTGAATATGAATCCAGTGTTATGATTGGTATATGGGATTCCTCAAAGTATTTAGAGTTACACATTCAAGAAGACACATTAAACCTACATATTAAGTCTCAAGTTTTATTTATACCACACTAGGAATAAAAAGTGACACTGTTATAACAACATCCACAAAGCAAAGAAATGAATCTCCAAAAGATGAAGATATTGTTAGGACATAAATTAGATGTCTATCTGATGACTAGATTCTCTAACATATATAAATGTCCTTTCAAGAAGTCAGAGCCACATTACTTGAGTCACAAGTGACAAAAAGTTTTTTACTGATACTATATACTATCTTACACTTTATTCACTTCAACTAAAGAATTTAGTGCATACTTTATAAATGATTTTTTTCAAAAATTTTTAATGTTTTTAATTTATTTTTGAGATAGAGAGAGAGAGTGTGAGGCGGGGAGGGTCAGAGAGAGAGGGAGACACAGAATCCGAAGCAGGTTCCAGGCTCTGAGCCAGCTGTCAGCACAGAGGCTGACGCAGGGCTCGAACCCATGAACAATGAGATCATGACCTGAGCCGAAGCCAGACACTTACCCAACTGAGCCACCCAGGCACCTCAATGAATGATTTCTAGAGCACCTGTGTGGCTCAGTTCATTAAGCATCCGACCTCAGCTCAGATCATGATCTCATGGTTTTTGAGTTCAAGCCCCGTGTTGCCTCTGTGGTGACAGCTCAGAGCCTGGAGTCTGCTTCAGATTCTGTGTCTCCCTCTCTCTCTGTCCCTTCCCTGTTCATGCTCTCTCACTCTCTCTCAAAATAAATAAACATTAAAAAAGAAAATTCATAAATTATTTTTTTGTAAGAGATTCTTTTTTTTAATGTTTTATTTATTTTTGATACAGAGAGAGACAGAGCATGAGAGGGGGAGGGGCAGACAGAGAAGAAGACACAGAACTAGAAGCAGGCTCCAGGCTCTGAGCAGTCAGCACAGAGCCTGATGCGGGGCTTGAACCCACGAACTTGAGTTCTGACCTGAGCCGAAGTAGGAGGCTTAACCGACTGAGCCACCCAGGCGCCCCTATTTCTGTAACTAATAAAAATATGGTTTGAAGAAATGAAATTATTTTCATGGCAGAGTTAACAAATGGAAAAAAATTAGAGGGGCACCTGGGTGACTCAGTTGGTTAAGCATTCTACTTTGGCTCAGGTCATGATCTCATGGTTAGTGAGTTCAAGCCCCTTGTTAGGCTCTGCTCTGACAGCTCAGAGCCAGAGCCTGCTTCAAATTCTGTGTCTCCTTCTCTCCCTGCCCCTTTCCTGCTCACGTTTTCTCTCTCTCTCTCTTAAAAATAAATAAAAATTTAAAAAATTTAAAAAGAACAAATGGAAAAAAATTAGAGCAGCAATCAGCAAAAAGCAAGTTTTCATTTAGCATTAGCTATTATTTAACACTTAATTTGAGCATAACTGATCAGTGAAGCTTATACAGCTCAAAATGAATCCTAGATCTTTAAGATTTCCCACTGCAAAACTAGAAAGGACAGAGATAAATAATCCAATCCCGGTGTCTTATATATGAGAAAGAGCTCAGGTTTTCATACATAATTACTCATCACACATCATCATCATTACTGTGATAGTACCAGTCAACATAGCACTTTACAGAATTAACATGGAGCCTGCCCTACCTGCCTGGTCATTCATAACACAGCAAATGGCAAGCCAAAACTAACAATCCTGTGACACCTCGAGTTCCTTCTCATGGACAACTGTGGTGTTCCATTTATGGTCTTTGTTAACCAGCACAGAACTGCTAAACAGGCTCACACACTCTGGAAGGTTGTCCAGGGTGTTTCCCTGCGTTTCCTGTTTCCTGTGTTGCCTTTAGATTTTCAGAAAATGATAGGAAGGGCATTTTTTATAAGACTCTATGACATTCTTTCTAAAGTGGTGATCTCAAAGGTCAACTCCTGAGAACTCAGAATTCTGTGGTGAAGAAAAGGCGGATAAAGTTTGAAAACAGCAGTTTGACAAACCTGGCTTTAGAATTCATGGCAAGCAAGCCAGCTCAACACTCACCTTGATATCACACACACACAACAGAATTTTTAAGGCCAAAATAAACTTTTTTCTTCCAAAATTACCTTCGGTTTAATTTTTTTCAGCTATACCTCTTTAACTCATACTAACATTTCAAAGCAGTGAAGACTCTTTAAAGAAGTATATGTTTACAAAAGAAGGTGTGTGTAGTTATTTAGATATTTTAGATGGACATATCGCTGCTTCATGCTAAAATTATCAAGCCATTCATTACACCATTATCTGATTTAAGTCTCAAGTTTTCATAACCTCCTTAATGCTTTCTTCTTGGGATGGGCATTATATAGATAGTAATAAACCAATTCAATGCTGTTAATAATATTACTGGAACATATTTGCACCTCTTTTACATTTTTCAAACACTTTCACAATTGCTGGGTACCAAAACCAAGCCAGTGAAGCAGACAAGGGCAGAATTATTAGTCCCACTTCACAGGTGAAGAAACCTAGGTTTAGAGACACCAAGTGACTTGGCAGGTGGATACTAGGTGGCAGGGCTAAGACCATACTTTAAGTACTGTCTCTCACTTTTGTCCTTGCATCAGCAGGATGGCCTATGGGATGCTGTAGGGACAATCTCCAGATCCAGAGGCTCAAACCAGTAAAGATACATTTCTTGCTCTTAATGCATGTCTATCAAAAGATATCTGGGGCTCTCTTTAGTTCTCTCTCTCTCTCTCTCTCTGTCTTTCTCTCTCTGCAACCCAGGATATTGTACAAACCACTATCTGGAAAGTTACCTGTCACTGAAACACTGAGAGAAAATTATAGCAAATTACATGCTTGCTCTTAAAGATGTGGCACAAACACTTCTGTTCATGGTTCATCGGCCAAAGCATGCTTCCTAGTTGTGACTAACTGAAAATGGGCAAACCCGTGAGGCAGTGAACCAAACCAGATATACTTTGTGAATGTCACTGGTTACAGTAGTCAGTCCTTCAAGGCCTCAAATATTCAATTCATTCTCTTTCCATAGGCAATATATATACTCACCTGTCCCTGTATGAGAAAACCCAAAACTGTCATTTAGTGAGGACAAGAAGTACAATGAGCAGGACCTATGGATGACACAGTCTAGTCTCTACATCAGGGAGAAATGTGCTTCATGTCTGGGTGTGGTTCCTCTTGAATGAAAAGACCTATAAAACCAAAAAGACAAGTCACCTCCTTGCCTAACATCTAGTACACACTGGTGAAACAGGTTCAGAGTAACTTCAGTAACTATTCCTATTGAGAGAAGATGAGAATGGGAGACATAGCATTGTTTTCTATAGCAGGTGTGAAACCCCAGGGGGCAGATCTTTTAAGGATCCTCTATCTCAAAGGGAGAGAAAAGTTTCTTTGATTAGACCTACAAGGGGATTTCCAGCCATGGTTGGAATTCTCCATGGCTCTTTGTTCTATCCTCTGAAAAATTCCATCTTTGTCTAAGGATGAACAATGGAGACCTTGTTGGGGCACCGAACAACTTTTTCAGGTGGCTACATTTGCAAAAGGAGAAAAACAAGCATAGTATGGCAAGTTTCTCTTAAAACCAGATTTGTGCAATTTAAGACTGCTCTTTATTCTTCAGTGAAGAATATTACAGACTTATATTTTTGGTATTAAAATACCCTTTCCTGTGGCATGGTGGATTTCATGAACAGTGATTTCTCTCACTATTGAACAAGTTTGGGTGAAATATAAGTTTTTCATGAAGTATAACTTTTGTAGCATTTTTGAGATCTCATAAAGAAGAAATATCTTTAAGGGACTAAAAACAGAATAACAACAAAAACAACCAACCAAACAAACAAAAAAACATGAGTTGAAACATGCCCAGGCACATACACAAATGGTTTTATCCTGCCAGTGTCAAGTTGAAGGACCTGCACCTGAGATTTCGACATTAAACCTGGGAATCTTGGCTAACTGGTCTCAGGTGATGAGAGCCTTATGGCTCCCAGCAGAAGCATATCAAATCCTCCCTGGAAGAAAGTTGAGATTAACTACATATGAACATTCAATTAAAGGTTACAAAACACAAGGAAATGAGTCACCATGAGTAAATATCCATGGAAACATCAAATTAATATACTCAAAAACTGCAAATAGTAGAATGTCTGGATACAGAATATAGGGTAATTATGAAAAAGATTTACATTAAAAATAGAATCATAGGAATGCACAGGCAACAAAAGATTACACAAAATGACAGGGATGATACCAAAAAGTAACTAACATGGAACTGTTATACATGAAAAATGTAAGTAACTGTTGAAATAAAGAAACTCTGTGGTTGAATTTAAGAGAAAATAAGACACAAAGAAATTGTAATATGGAAAAAATATTCAGAGTTCAGCACAAACAGGAAAGAAAATGGAGAATATAAAATAAAGGCTAGGAGATACAGACAAAAGAATAAGATTTAACCTGTGTCTAGTTGTAGTCCCTAAATGACCGAATACAGAAAACAGAGAGGCAATTTTTAAAGAGTTAATGCTTAAGGATGAAGGGCATAAGTCCGAAGTAACAAGATATACGCAGAGTAAAATAAAAAAGTGGTTAAAAGCTAGAAGCACTTTTTTTTTAATCAGGAAGAAGACAAGCATGCCCACGTTAACTGCTTCCGTAGAGCACCCCGTGAGTGGCCTGCCCTAGTAGGTCAGGAGGGAAGAATAATAAGAGTTAGACACAAAAGAAACAAAATTGTTATCATGAACACTTAGTTGAATCCTGCCTTTGGCCCTCTTCAAACCCACCATTTATTAGAAATAATAAGAGAAAGTAACGTGTGAAGGGTAAACTGGGATTTGGATATAATACCAACAAATGAAAATTGGGATTATTTCAATAGACTAGCCACAAACAGAAAACATATTTTTAAGGCAATTATTGAAAATAGTAAGAAGAGAAGGAACTCACCAAACTCCACATCTGAAAAACAAATAATCCAGTGAAGAAATGGGCAGAGGACATGAATAGACACTTCCCCAAAGAGGACATCCAGATGGCCTACAGCCACATGAAACGATGCTCAGCATCACTCATCATCAGGGAAACACAAATCAAAACCACACTGAGATACCACCTCACGCCAGTCAGAGTGGCTAAAATGAACAAATCAAGAGACGACAGATGCTGGTGAGGGTGTGGAGAGATGGGCACCCTCCTACACTGTTGGTGGGAATGTAAACTGGTGCAGCCGCTCTGGAAAACAGTGTGGAGGTTCCTCAAAAATCTATCAGTAGAACTTCCCTATGACCCAGCAATAGCATTGCTAGGGATTTACCCAAGGGATACAGAAGTGCTGTTGCATAGGGGCACATGCACCCCAATGTTCATAGCAGCACTGTCAACAATAGCCAAATCACGGAAAGAGCCTAAATGTCCATCAACTGACGAATGGATCAAGAAGATGTGGTTTATATATACAATGGAATACTACATGGCAATGAGAAAGAATGAAATCTGGCCATTTGCAGCAACGTGAATTTGGAACTCGAGGGTGTTATGCTAAGAGAAATAAGTCAGGCAGAGAAGGGCAGATACCATATGTTGTCACTCATATGTGGATCAGGAGAAACTTAACAGAGGACCATGGGGGAGGGGAAGGGGGAAAACAGTTGGGGAGAGGGAAGGAGGCAAACCAGGAGAGACTCTTGAATACTGAAAACAAACTGAGGGCTGATGAGGGAGGGAAAGAGAGGAAGGGGGGTGATGGTCATGGAGGAGGGCACTTGTTGGGATGAGCATTGGGTGTTGTATGGAAACCAACTTGACAATAAAGTATGAAAACAATAAAAAAAATAAATTAAAAAACATTAAAAATATTTAAAAAAAATAAAAAAAAACAGTAAGAAGAGGGGTGCCTGGGTGGCTCAGTCGGTTGAGCGTCCGACTTCAGCTCAGGTCATGATCTTGAGGTCTGTGAGTTCGAGTCCTGTGTTGGGCTCTGTGCTGACAGGTCAGGGCCTGGAGCCTGCTTCAGATTCTGTGTATTCCTCTCTCTCTGCTTCTCCCCCACTCATGCTCTGTCTCTGTCTCTGTCTCTAAAAATAAATAAATTAATTTAAAAAATGAAATAGTAAGAAGAGATATAAGGAATTAAAAAAATGTGGAACAAAAGATATGGAGAGCCTATACGGGAATAAGTATAAAACTCCTACTAAAAGACATTGAGGAAGATCTAAATTTGCAGTGTTTGTGATGTTCATGGATAGTAATGCTCAATACCCTAAGTATATAAGTTCCTTCTAAATTTAATACAATTTTAGGGGGTACCTGGATGGCTAAGGTGGTCGAACATTAGACTCTTAAATTTTTTTGAGAGAGAGAGAGAGAGGGAAGAGAGAAAGAGGGAGAAAGAAAGAGAGAGAGAGACAGAGAGACAGAATGAGTGGGGAAAGGACAGAAAGGGAGGGAGACAACTTGAAGTGGGATCCATGCTCTGCATTGTCAGCACAGAGCCTGAAGTGGGTCTTGAACCCATGAACTAATGGGAGATCATGATGTGAGTCGAAGTCAGATGCTGAACTGACTGAGCCATCCGGGAGCCCCAAGGATTAAACTTTTGACTTGGGCTCAGGTTATGGGGTCGGGCTCCAGGGAGCTTGGAGCCTGCTTGAGATTCAATCTCTCAATCTCCACCCCCCATCCCCTGCTCATGTGCAAGCTCTCTCTCTCTCTAAATTAAAAAAAATGACGTTGAGTAGATAATGAAAGAAAATGCAAAATGCGTATTGATTCATGATGTGGTTTCATCTTAGCTTGGGCAAACCAGGCAGTATTTAATACATAGTAGCAGAATATTTACTATTGAAGCTTGAAAAGATGTGAGTTCTTTGTGTGCAATCTTTCATTTATGCATGTGAGAGGGTTTTCTTTTTTAAATATTTTTACATTGTAGTACTTGTTTTCCTTGATGGGATGTTTGCTTATTTAATACATTCTGTCAAGGACAGAAATTACATGCTGTTTTTCTTTTTCCCATAGGAAGTGTGTCTTGGGTTTTTCTCTTATTATTTTCTTTACTTTTTTTTTCCTTTTCTTTTTTTGGTGGTGGGGGTGGTTATGTTTAAATGAAGTTGCTTTTACAACACCAAGGACTTAATCATCCATTTCCTACATAAAAGGTAGCTACTTTTTTGCATGGACCTCTAGCATATTGTAGTATAGAGGTGGAATTTAAGGAAACATATTAAGGAAGCTGTGTCTTAGCTTATGGGCAAGTAATAAATTGTATCATTTATCTTGAATGTATCATACATAAGCTGCTATATAACGATTGCCACTTCAGATAGCTGTGAAATTAGGTGATTAACTAGTTGTTACTTAACCTTCTAATTTCTGTATAAGTCTAATTACATGAAACAGAAGTTGGTGTTTTGATTTTTTACTTTGCTTTTCTGTTTGGAGTGTCATTGTAACTACTGTATTGTAAATGATGGAAAATAATTGCATATGTTTAAAAAA